>VCNE01013394.1:0-21825 GCA_009869805.1 Oncopodura yosiiana
CGAGCAATGTCGGAGACAATGTCGTGCTGTTACGGATTAAATTAAGTAGTCATGTAATGACTAGCGCACTACTAGTTAAAAGCTAAGTCCAAAAAAATTTCTACAGAAAGTTCAAATTTCGCATTTTGACCTTTTGACCCTGACCTCCGACTTCGGAAGCTTTTTCAAAATTCCGAGATAACAGATCGATGCATACACTCTTTGAGTATGTGTATGAATTTTTTCAGATTTTTAAAGCAGAGAAAAGTGGTGTTTAAAAAGTTTGGAAAAAGGTATACAAACTTTTTTTAACCACTGTATGTAGCTTTAGATGAGACTTCCTCATCATGAAAGTCATGATGAAGTCATTCTCTATTATTGTGTATACAATTTTCCATTAGAACATCACATTATATACAGAAAAGACATAGGATGGGCTCGTCATCTCCTATATTCTCTTCATATGCCAGATGAGTTAGTGAGTGTTGGATAAAATTTCATTTTTCTATAAAAATAAAGTCCGCCTGTGAATTACCTCATAACTAACAGCTAGAGGTATCAAGTCTCATGCAGATATCATGATGATATAGGAGCTAAGGTTTCAATTACATTTCTAACTTTTTTGAGGGAGTTTACTTATTTATAATAATCTTTCCATAATAATTTTTGTTGAAAATACTTTAGAGCTAAGTGTAATTATGTTATATTAAAGTATTTTATATATATTATTAGTTTCAAGGTTTCATTTCAATGTTAGTGGTATGAATGATTTCATCTTTTTTCTGATGACGACGACGACGACAGTAAAACCAAATCAATGTTAACTCTACCATATCAAATTGTTCTTTTTGTTTTTATTACACGCTCACTTAGTATATATGAGAAAAAACATTTAAGCCGCTTCCTCTAAGCCAAAAAATAAAATCTTGTCAACGTGCAATAACTGACTTGTCGCTAATAATATTTATATTTATTCACACTTTCATGTAACTAACATGCGAAATAAAGTCTATGTCACACTCTCAAAAAAACATAGGCATTATCATTATCATTTGTGAATGAATAATAATAATACATCTCTCTCTCTCTTTTTCCAAATGAATAATGTCATAGTCATAATAGATTTAATAGAGGCTCACTATCTTTTTATTATTATCGCATGACTTCAACATTATATCATTTTTGGACTTTCACGATAATAATAACGAGAGCATACTAATACTATATACTACTAATAATAATGAAAACTTTTTGACATCATGTCATGTAAGATATCTCTCACACTATTCTTTATATATACTAGTAATGTAATATGAAATGACACATTTTCACAAAAACTAAATCCGTCTTTTATGTTCTACACAAAGTATTATTCTAGTAGAAGGTGATACTCACGATATGTCTTTTTTATTATATTTTATGTAGACTAGTGTTGTGGCTTTTATGATAAAATGTAGATCACATACGGTGGTGGTAGTGGCAAAAGACGACATATTCTCATTTCATTGTGTGTCACACAAAGTGTAATAATAAGAATTGAGACATGAATTAAACGCTTGATTTATATATGCAAAAGGAAGGATGATATGATGAAGAAGAGAAGGTGTGTAGTGTAGTGTAGTATGTGTGTGGCACACATGTAATGTATTCATTAAATAACCTATATAATTACAGAGTATGAAAAAAATATATATATAAATTTTACTTACTGGTATCTCAACTGACAAATCGGTCCCATCTAAAACAATAACTTTGCAAAGAAGACAATTCTTATTAGGTTTATGGCTTGCAGATGTGATAGTTGTAGCTTTTTGCTGAATATTATGGGCGTTTCTGTCGCCTTTCCTTTTGCTCAGAAATCTAAGCATCTTAAACTTCTTTTCAATCAAAGATGATCACGATCAATTTAAATTGATGAAAGTAGTCTTGCCTAATAATACGCTTCTTTCTTGTCCTACTCACTCACTCCTTTTGCAAATCTATTCTATGTTTTAGTCATCTACGACAATGAAGACACATTAAGTTTACAATCTCTTAAAGTAAAAAACGTGATGTCAATTAAAAGAGTCCCTGTTGTTGTCCACAAAAATCTCATTACAGTTCTTCACACTTTTGTTTTAATTCAATGTCACATTTTCTCAGTATTACTCACTAAAATTCGCCAAAAAAATATTTCAATAAAAGTTTGTAAAGGGTTAGAAATCGCCTTTATCATAAATAACACATTATTATGTAATAAGACACTGAAACGTTTTTATTAAACTTGTGTTTGACAGTTTACTACTAATCCAACACATTGAGAACTTGAGACAGACACTTGTTGCTTGTTATGAAAAAAAATAAAATTCTATTGATCCAAAATAACAACATGCATTTCAAAAATTTCAATAACAAAAACAAATTAGTAAGAGCCGAAACGACGACCTTCTCCCTTTGAAATGCTGTGAGAAATAAACATGACTCACAACCAGACAGCGCACCTATATTGAGTATAACAGCAGTTCAATTAACTTACCTTGTACCTGTGGGCATTCACTCCAATGTACTTATAATGTAAAAAGCACAAAGAAATCAAGAAATGTGTTGTGTTGCCAGAGAGGAGGCGTTGCTTATTTCCTTCATCCAATAACAAACACTTTTCGATTTTAAATTGTTTCGCGAACAAACCGACAAGGGACAAGTTTGATCTTGTTCAACATTCAATTCAACGGTTTTACAAAGAAAAGACAACAGCAAAGAATTGAGTTTTGTTCTTGATTTTTGATTGTTTTTTTGTTGTAATTTACAAGTTGTCAATTGAAAATTGTGTTTATATATTGAAACTACTGTGAAGTTACATAAGGTAATACAACATTTTAATATTTTTTGTTTTTATTTGTAAAAATCAAACAACGTGTTTGTATGTAAAATGGAGGGATATTGTTATTGAATATTGTTCATTCATTGTCGATATCTTTTTTTTTACAGTTTGATCAATTATCATGGCGGAAAGACGTCGACAAAGAGAATCTCTTAGTCCTGGAGAATATTCAGTTGTAGTAAGTTAAAAATAAAGATTAAAAGTTTAGGGTTTTTGTAAATAATTTGCCTCTTTAATTATATTTTTCAGTTTGGACCTATGAGTGATGAAGAAAGAGCTTATTTGCTAAGTCATGGATTTATTACTGAAGATTCACAAGGAGAAATTCATGAAGTTTCAACGTAAGTTTACAAATTGGTGTTGAATTTATAATAGTAAGACATAATAATTTATTTTCATATATAGACTTGCTGATGAAAGTGACTTTAGTTTGCCTCCTCCATCTCCTGACATTGTTGAAATTGGACAAGAAGCTAATGAAGTAGAAGAGGGAGAAATTATTGGAACTATTGTAGCTGTGGAGCCAAATGATGATAAAAATTGTAGTACTCAAGAAGGAGTTGACATGGATGATGTTGCCTATTTAGAAGTACAACAAAAATTGTATGATAATAATGTTGTATATATATTTTTAGATATATTCAATTGTTAATTTTTTACATTTATTGTTTTATAGAGAGAAGGAAACACGTACTACAAGTCCAGCTACTTTTAGAAATGAAAGTAGTATGATGCTGTTACGTGAAGAAATGAATAATAGTGTATTTGAACCATCTCAAAAAGTTCCAGATGAAATTGAAAATAATGAAGTAGTACAAGAATCTGAAGCAGAACGTGTTGCAAATCCATTCAAAAATGAAAATAGTATGGAAATACAACAAAATGATTTGGATAATAGTTTGCTCGATACTTCTAAAGTTATTGAAGGAATTGGAAATTGTAGTCCATCTGGTTCAACATCATTGCCTCTTAATACATCAGTGAAATCATTGAAACATAACAAGAGGTATTAATGAATTTATACACCATTGAAATAAATGCTTATTACTTAAATGTGTAACTTATTTATTTTTATTCTAGTATTATTAGTGATCGAGGAGATAGTTCTGGTTGTAGTGAGTTAGATGATACAATTTCAATGATGGAAAAAGCATTAGCATTAGCTGATTTACAAGAAGAACAAGAAAGACTTGGTTTGGGACCTTTGATATTATCTCAAGATTTACTACCATCTCAAAATGAAATGAAAAACGAAGAAGATAATAATGTTAAATATATAACTCAATCAAGTTTGATTCAAACACCAATTGAAGAAAGTCCTTTGAAAAGAATTTTACGTTCAGCTGCTAAATTAACACCAACAGTTTCTTCTCCTGCAAAAACTCCAAAATCTGTAAATAAAAGTTCATACACTACTCCTATTGTCAAAAATTCTGCTTCTAAAAGGACTACTACTACTATTGATACACCATCAAGTGATAGAAAACGTACTCCACTAAAACCATTTAATTTGGAATCTTTGCTATCATCTCCGAAAGATGAAACTAAAGAAGAACATAAAAATAACAATATTAGTAGCTTATTGGAACATGAAACTCAATCAAGTTTGATTCAAACACCAATTCAAGAAAGTCCCTTGAAAAGAATTTTACGTTCAGCAACTAAAACAACACCTTCTGTTGTTAATCAAGATGCTTCTTTGATTATCTTTAATACACCAGGAACAGTTGCTAATAAGTCATTAGCTTCAAAAACACCAATTAAATCAGATGTTTCTTCTCCTGCAAAAACTCCCAAATCTGCAAATGTAAATAAAAAAAAAAATTTACGTTCAGCAACTAAAACAACACCTTCTGTTGTTAGTCAAGATCAAGATGCTTCTTTGATTATGTTTAATACGCCAGCACCAGGAACAATTGCTAATAAGTCATTAGCTTCAAAAACACCAGCTAAATCAGCAGTTTCTTCTCCTGCAAAAACTCCAAAATCGGCAAATAAAACTCCATATAATACTCCAATTAAAGGTTCTGCTACTAAAAAAATATCAAAGCCATTTGATTTGGAACCTTTGCTATTATCGTTGGAAGATTTACCACAAAGTCATCAAGATGATGAAGATAACAAAGAAGAAGAACATAAAGATAATACTACAGGAGGTAATAATATTAGCAGCTTTAGTAGCTTATTGGAACATGAAACTCAACCAAGTTTGATTGAAGATACACCTATTCAAGAAAGTCCTTTAAAGAAAAATTTACGTTCAGCAACTAAAACAACAATACCTTCTGTTGTTAGCCAAGATGCTTCTTTGATTATGTTTGATACGCCAGCAACAACAGGAGCAGTTGTTAATAAGTCATTAGCTTCAAAAACGCCAACTACTAGATCAACAGTTTCTTCTCCTGCAAAAACTCCAAAATCTGCAGCTATTTTAAAGAATACTCCTACTACTCTCAAAAATTCTGCTACCAAAAAGAAGACACCAGTTGTTACACCATCAAGTGATAGAAAACGTACTCCACTAAAAGCAGCATCTACTACTACTACTCCAAGATCAGGAAAAAAAGCTATAACTAAAGAAGAACAAAATGATGATGAAGAAAAAATGGATCAAATGGGACAAGGTTTCTTTGGACCGATAGCTGTGGCTAATCAAAGAGTTGAAGCATTAAGAAAAAAAACTCGTCTATTTTCTCCAAGTCCTCCAAGACCAATATCTATGCCAAGAGGAGTTTTAGCTCGTAATTTACAAGAAACTTTGAAAGCTTCATCTTTGGTTAATTCACCGCGTTATTTGATGAGAGCAACTTCTGCTACAACAACTGAACAACAACAAAAACCAATATTAAATAAGAATTTACCAATTAATTCACCGGTTGCTAATTACATTTATAATTCTGCACCACCAGCAAAATTACAACCTTCTGCTAGTGTTCCATCTGCTGCTAATAATAATAATAGCGGAATTCCTGTTACTAAATCAAAAATTGCACCTCCTAAATATGGAAGTATTTCTAAAACTCCTTCATCAAACAATACTGCTCTAACTGAAACTGGCTTTAATTCTAAACAATTTACTCCTGGTGAGAAGAAACCATTGGCTTATACTGGAACAAAAGCTGTAAAGATTACTCCAGCAAAATTGCAAGCTGTTGCAACTCCAAAGGTGAGAATGAATAAAGTATTTTAATTAGCCAGATTTACAATTTATTTACATTTATATAATTACGTTTATTTTAGGAAAACTATGGAGCACTTCGTCATACTGGCAAGAGAGAGAAAGAGAGTGACGCTTCTTTGGTTGATGCTACATTTGTTGAAAAACAATTTGTCCCATCAAGGTTGAGATCTCCTAAAATATTTTTCAAAAAATGAACAAAACTTTTATGATACGACAATTCTGCAATAATGCAGAATCATTATTATTTGTATATTTATCCATTATATAAATATTTTCCTTCTACAACGTTTCTTTTTTATAGGTTTTATAATAATTTCCGTACTCCTAATCTACCTTCAGAAACAAAATCTCGTGTTCTTCCATCTCCAGCTTCAACTCCTAAGTAATATATCATTCATTATTCCTTTCTATTTATTTCCTTATATCAAAATGTTCTACTGCTTAACAAATTATTTGTAATGCATGTTATCTTAGTAAATTGTGTAGGATGAAAAAGTATATGTTAGAATTATATTATGAAAATATTAATGAATTGATTTAGCATTATTGTATATAAATGTAATAACAATATAATGTATGCTGCTTCTACGTCTGTCTGTAAATCTGGTTTTGTTCTACCGTCATAAGCGGTTGATGAACTACGTATACATTTTGTTCTTACGTGCGTGTGGTTAAGTCCAACCAAACACATACATGATTGTAATGTACATTTAATATATATCTTAATATACCTTTCTTAATCTTTCATATGAAGACAACAAAGTAAACATTGTGCCGTGTGGCAGTCAGTAGTAGTATATAAGTCAGGATTGATACACAAGATGATGTGCTAGTAATAAGCCATACTATTAATATTGTCTCTTTTGTTTACTTTTTTATATGTACAACTATTATTATAAACAAACTATATACGCTTATATATTTTTAGAATAGTGTGAGTTGTATGTATGTATGTTTACTGTTCATAAAAGTGATTGATGGAAGAAAGTTGTATTTAGGAAGATGGGTGTGTAAAGTGTATTTCAATTTTGTTAAAAAAAATTTCAAGAAGAAGAAAAGTGTCAAATCTAACTAAAATTAATAAGGTAAGATATGCTCCAGTTTTGTAACTTTATAACTTGTAGTAGTAACATTTGTACTTTTGAATAAATATAGATTTGGTATATTAATGAATTATCTGTGCCATCGTACTAATTTACAATGTAAGACAAGGACATGAAACCACAATTTTTATTGCGTCAGTCAGGATAGAACTTTGTTAGAAGGACAAAAAAAGACATTCATATAAAATTTTCCATCATTTAAAAAAGTCTCCTATTTCAACTTTTCACCTCACTTTGAATTATTATTAACAGTTTTGTTGTATGGTGTGATGTTGAAATGAAATGCCGGTCAAATCAGAATTTTTTCAGAATTCATGCATGACTGATCAACTACAACTGATAATGAATACTTTTAATTGTAACTAATTAATGGCATATATTATGCGAGTTTTATTTTGAGACACATGTTTATAACGTGATTTGAATGTCTGGCTTATAGTCGTCAATGATGTTAGTAAATATTAGAGACTGGAATTATCTGCTTATGCTTAAACTATCCACCTGCAATGTGTGACAACATGAATGACCTTATCTTGTTCTATATTACTTCATACATTTATTTCAGTATTGAAACTACTGCGTTTGAATTAGTTAAATGATTATCCCAATTCTATATTTGAATCTGAACTCTAAACTATATAATTCAAACACTTTGATATTTCATTCGGTAGCTGCATGACAATTTTCTCAATACAACAAACATTCATAGTCCTCATGTTTATAAATATTGAGTTTACTAATATGACTTGTTATTCAGTGTCTTAAAACCTTATTTACTTTACTATCTTCTTCTATATATCATATGTAAGCAAACTAGAGTGTCTACAGATTATTATGAAGTAGTGTCCTTTGGTCTCTTTTCTCCTTAGGCATATTTATCAAAAAGACGAAGGAAAAGGGTTAGCTTACTATATGACTTATATATTGGAATTATATTCAAATTTTAAGGATGTATTTACAGCTAACGTCTATACAGACAGGGTTTTATATATTTGTATAAAGTATATATATAGTATCTGTCCATGATGTGGGCACATGAGAAGAGAACTTTCGGCTTGTCATATTTTCTAAAGTAGGTACACATAAACTTGAGAAGCAAAGTTTTATGATAGACACAGAAGTGTAAGTAAGAAAAGGAAGAGTCTAAAAAGCAAGTGCCAACAAGCTTTCCTTTAGCATTGTTACTCTGTATAGTTTAGTAAGATGCGTGGTAGACCATAATTTATTTTTATGTCAAATAGTAATCTTCTTCCTTCTCTTGAATTCTTCACTTTGAAATAAATATTTGAACAAGAAGAAGGAATGAAAGGAACTTGAACAACTTAGGAACATCAAAAGTCATCAAAGTGGTCGAATGAAGCAAAGTACTCTTGCAGGTGTGAATTATTTCGTACAGTCAGCCACAGTTCTATAAGTCAAAGTAGGTTATGACAGACATATCAAAAAAAGAAAAAATATTATTGCTAGCCGTGGTTCCAGTAGTAAGTAGAATCTTTTTTGCAAAAGAGAAAACAACAATGTACATCTTGCTGTTTCACGTCTTAAAAAATTACTGAGTATAAGAGACGGGTTCTTTTTTTTGCAAAGATACCCCGTAGTTAACTAACTCCAGTCCAGTAAATACTGATTGCATATATGTGAGGTATTAGAGAAAGATGAGTTCAGCTTATGTAACATGTGCAATGTGTGTGTAAAAAGACTGGATTAGGTTGGTTGAGATTTGAAGGATGAAATGATAGTATTATAGTTCGTTAGAAACAAGATTAGAGAAGGATTATGCAGTCTTGAGCTGTTTTACTAACTATGTAAAAAAGTGAATCATCCTCATCATCATCATCTCTCATCATAAACCTTAGTAACTTTTTTTAGCATCCATCCATGCACATTGCACAATCCGCAAAATTAAATAAGCATCTTTATATATCTAATACTCTAAGGAGGATTCTTTTACATGTGAAAAAGATTTAGTACCTTAAATACTTTCTTTGGGACTAAGTTTCTGTTTCTTTCATGGAAAGATGTCTACTCTTCTAGACATTTGCCAAATTGCTCATCATTAGTAGAAAACCCAAAGTCTAAATTTTTACTTTTAGTTTTTAGCAAGACAATTGTATAGTTTTGGTTCTTTCCTTGACGCATTGATGAATAGTGGCGGTTACTTGTAGTTGTTGTTGTTTCTATATAGAAAGAAGGTAACAACTTCTAATAAATAATAAAGACCACAAAAAGTCTTTTTCTACTTCTTCTATCTACCTTGTGTACATATCTCATGCATAGAGAGATCACTATTATATTACGTTGCAGATCTTTGTTTGGTTTGGTTCACGGAGTGTTGCGCATATAAAAAACAGAATCTCTATGTAATATAAGGTTCAGGTAAATGTCCGGATGAAGGTCTCTCATCATAATACCTTCAAAGTAACTTTCATAATGGAATTGCTATACCTATTAAGAGAACCAGTACAAAATTTTTTGAACACTGACTGCGTAGTAAAGACTTTTTTTAAAAGTAAAAAGTATAAGTATGATGGAAGGTTTTATTGCTATTATGTATTTTATGTAGGTAAATATAGTTCACACTGCAAGCAATTGTATATGTATCAAAGCAATGATAATAATGTGACAAAAACATAAACATAGTGAGTCAAGTTGTGGAGCAAACGCATGATATGATTATTTTGATTACAGATATTCACATAGTTATAGTGATTTAGTGATGATTCATAGATTCGTGCATTTTAGTAGGAAAATGTCTATTAGACTATATCTAGTAATTTAGCTAAACGTATAAAATGCTCAATTTCCTGTATTCATATTTTAATATATATGTACATATTATGATACTACAGTTAGAAATTAGTTGTTTTCATTTTAAGGGCTCACAAGGTCAACTACACAGCATATTCTTCTTAGCTTTACTTTTTTGACTATGCTTCAATACTAAGGCAGTAGCTTCCGACACATTCGTTACCTACATGCTTTGTACATTACATCCACAAACTTTATACTACTACCTGCTACTAATGAGAAGAGATTCATATATAGTATAGAAAACCTTGCCACATGCTTGCTAACATCCTTCCATGTGCAAAGAACAAGTTTTTTATAAGCTTCATATATCTAAAGAGTTACAAACAAAGACACAAGTTATAGGTACACCTTTGGAGAAGAATACATTACAAAAGTCACAGTCACGGTCATATAAGATGAAATCCAATTTGCCATTTTACAATTGCTGCTGCATCTCTCTCAGGAAGCTTATTCTCTCTCTCTCTAAGCGCATTAATAGAAATAGAACTATGAATCTACTTAGCTATTTAGTTTTATTCCATTTTATTGTACATATACAGTTCTCTCTCTCTCTCTCTCTCTATGCATTTATGAGCTGCTATTGTGGTATAAATGACTTTATACTTGTTTCCAGGCATAGATAACACTTGCAAACGATGACGAGTCATCTTTACAATCTTTCTACTTGTATATGTACTTTAATATAAATATTGTATCCAGAACTTGTTGTAAAAGAGTTGTTAGTATATTTGTAACACAATACATTTTGTGTATATACAGAAGGTGAAATAGGTGACTATGTACATTAAATGTTTTTAGATTTACATGATTTATTCACGTGCTCATCCAAATGTTGTTTCTATGTGCCTGTTTTATGTTTCCGTAATGTAGAAGTAGATATATACGTAAGAGATGCATGCAAGGATAATCTAACTAAGAATATATATGTGTTGATTAGTTCTATAATACTTTGTAACGTGGATTTTTATTAGAGAAAATTTATTAGTAGTATTCATCAAGGCAAAAGTCCACTCTGCATTGCTACAAGATGATAAAGATTTTTATTAATACATTAAATACAGCGTTGCTCAAAGATCACTCATATAATGCAACAGTTTTCTCCATGTGTGTGCATTAATATAGATGTAGATATATACCGGATAAATGATCACTTTGCTACTTGTCAAATGTATTTATATGAGTCTAGTTGAGTATAAGAAGTGAAGACATTATTATTAGAGAAGAGAGAAATCCATCCACAATTTATCTTTCTCCAAGTTCCATGAGACTTGAACGTGATTCTGATTGACATGACAGTCTAATGCTTCTTTCACGTCTGTGAAGCTGAGATAACATTGTGTACACATGTACTATATGGTAAAATGGTAATGTTATATGTACATAGTCAAAAGTGTAGAATTATATATCAATATGGAAATATATATATATCATACACACTTTTACATATACATATAGTTGTATAGTACATAAGAAATTATATATATTTTTATTGCTAGTAAGTAAAAAGAAATTGTAAGAAATGTGGACTCTGGAAAGCATTAGTTGTGACGACATGTAAGATGTGATTCATACATTGAGTATTGAATTGACATGACGTCTAAAAAGCTCAACGTAATACATAATAATCTTGTAGGAAAAAGTATATTTTAAGTAAGCAATATTTGACACAAAGCACGTTTTTTTTGTAGATATTTTTCTTTTGCACCCATCTCATCTCTCTTTATGAGACATGACAAATTGGCAGATTACAAATTTTATATACAATATGTCAACTCTACATATGAGGAAATATTTATTACACAAGGATGTATAACAGAGTCTCTCTTCTTGATTATATATCGAAGAAGACATATGTATATTTTATAAATAGGTTAAGAAGGTGATAATACAAAGGGTATTGGCTATCAAGTTAATAATTCTTACTAAAAGAGGCATTACACATTTGCATTACGTCCTACGAACTGTACATTACATCATCATATATAAAAATTGTAAAGTTTATATAGTAGTAATATTAATAGCTTTCTTTAGACTCAGCACTCGTTTAATTTTTAATATTTTATCGATCACGCACTACTCAGCTGCAACCTTTGACATTATATTAGAGTCTCTATCAATTCTTATTATAGCTAATGTATTGTAAATCTATATAATATATATGTATGTGTAATTAAGACGAAATATTGCACAAAAAAAGTATCCGGCTATGCCTAAAGATTTTATTATATATGGGTTACTCCTTAAGGTCAAAGCGTTACTTGTAAATTCCAGTTTTGTACATCTTATTATCTTTACATATTTCAAGGGTTTAAGAGACAGAGACAAAGTGTCAAAGATGAGAACAGAGTCCAGCTTCCTGGAGTCCATAATTCCAAAGAGAGAGAGAGAGAAAGAGATGTTCATGTGAAGATATGATGCACATTGCATTGATTTTGAGTCATTTGAGAGACAAGACATTAAAATATAAAGTGTCATACAAGTTATCATTGACTGTGCACTTTGTCCTATTATTTTTGATATTTCTGTCGTAGTACTCTATGTATATATATCTATAGAAAATTAATTACTAAAAACTTCCTTGACATATTAAATTAGACGAAGAAGCACCTTTCAATTTGTCTTTTTATATGCATCTTGGTTTAACTTTTCCATTTAGGTCGAAGGTTGCTTCTTGGTATATATTAGTCTTGCAAATATTAACTATACAAGTCCAATTAGCAACTATGAGTAAAGTAATAGTAATAAGGAATTATGATATTTATACTACGACATAAATCCAATGCTGTTACATATACTTATAGTATAGTTAAGCACTATACATGTCATATAGAAGTGAAGTGGGGTTAAGTTTTTACTAAGGCTAATACATAGTAAAGTTAGTAAGTTGTATATTGAAGAGTGCATATTATCATTATAATGCATGGAAAATGCATGGATGAGAGAGTATAGAAATGGTCGAGGAGCTCGAGGCAGCTAGTTTAGTTATAAAGTTGGCCTTGGTGAAGACAGAGAAGAAGAAGAAGAAAAACAGAAAAGAAGGGTCGAGCTAAAATAAAAGTCAATAATATAAATAATATATAGTCAATAATAGAGAGAAGAGAGCTGCTCACTTGTGAGTTTGTGACAATACAAGAGACAGTCCCATGTGTATTTTTCATCAAAACTATTTTTCAAATTCCAGTTCTTTTCCCCATAACTCTAATTTCTTCCAAGAACCAAGAAGTGCTAGCTGACGTTGGATTTCTTTTTGGTAAGAAGAATTTTCATTAGACATAGAAATAGTCAAATTCTTAAATCTCCGGAGATTATAGAGACGACTCATTATATTACACAAAAGTATTTTAATGATATTTAGATTCATAAGAGGGACAGGAAGGAAGTGAAAAGTTTGCAGTGTAGTAGCTTAGCCGGTTGGTGTATTTAGAAATATTATAAGGAATTGGAAGTAATTTAAAAGCAAAGTGAGATAGATGACATCAAAGGAGTTTCCAATATATCATTATTATTTTTTTGGAAGAAAACCACCAAAGGAAATTATGTACATGGTACAATATTTTATATGGTTTTCATTAAAGGCTTTTGAACTTGAAAAAGTTTTTTCTATATCCTTTATATCTACCTTTGAGACGTGCCTTTCAGCACGTAAGCATGAAACAAGAAGAAATAGGGTTTTCTGAACATGTGAGCTAGCAGCATCTTCAAAAACTTTTTCAACTTTAATTCAACACCATCCATTTCAATTTTATTCAATTGTTTACATATAGCTCTATCAGTTATAAAAAAAGTTTTATCCATCAGCCTATGTCAATATGCTACATAGTAGATTCATCATAATTACTCATCAGCATGCAAATGGCTTGAGAGTAACATGAGAATATTTCCATACTTTTTCATGTGCATCTGGACTACAATTACTATACAATGTGATAATAATATAGCTGTTTACATTGAATTACTTGTTGACTAATTGTCACTTATTTTTCTGTTCTGCTGACTGTCCTCAATTTTCTTCTTCAATTTATTCATTATATGTATCAAAGTACATTGTTGCATAGTTGACTTGATTACATCTTTCAGCTGGAACCCGAAAACTGCTTACAGCATGTTTTTTTACACAAGTAGCATCATAAAACTAGTTGTTGGCATTTGTTATAATATCCTCCAGCTTGAAGGATAATCTGACCTTTCTTTTCTGTGACATTCAAAGTAGAAGAAGAAGAAGAAGCACGACATGTGTGTTACATTGTAGCAACATAAAAACAGGTCTAATTTAGTAACACAATCTCTCTCTCTTCTCTATTATCTATCACACACTTGTTTCTAACTCTAGCCTACGTACGTCATATTTTTATACATCAATTTTCCTCCATACATTTATAGTAGTTAGCATAATATGTATAAACTCTGGACAAAGTTATATACATTTTTTGATGTAATATAGGGCAATGTCATACAAGTAATTTGTTCTACATACTTTTAGACTACTATATTTTTTGATGACTCGTCTTTTTTTAATGCATTATGTTTTATCTTTCATCGATAAACTTTTTTTTAAGTCAACTCTTTTTTTATTTCATGTCAAAGTTTTCAAGTAATTCACTAATCCTTTTTATATGTTCAAACTCCAACAATTTCAAGTAGCTACACATGTGTTTTTATATGTAATGTATCACATAAGAGTTCAAAGGCATTATCAATCATCTCTGAAAAAAGTTTTGGTGATAATGATAACGACATAGTGAAGATAGTGAAGGTATATAGGTTTTTATTGTTTCTTATGTCTTTTTAGTTTATGATTTAAGTGATGATAGCCTATCGGTCAAGTTAGTTGAGATCATTGACAAAAAATTAAGAGAGGGCAAAGTATGTTTGTTATTCAAGGACTTTCTTGTAAATAATTTTGCAATTCTTATTTTCTGTTTACAGCTACTCAACAACTTATCATTCCTTAAGTACTTTTGTCTATCAGGACGCCATCAAAATGGATAATATTGATATAAAACAAGAAAGGACTTTGAAACAAATTACCTATGAGGTCATTCTACCCCTATGGACTGCCACTTGCCTTCAGTCGGCTCATATTCCTTTTCTCAAGAAGCTTCCAAATAAAGTGAGTCTTAATAAGCCTTTTTTTAAACTGAAGTCTTAAATACTAAAATGTTTTTATTCTTTGATTAGGTTGACAATGCTCTTCACAAGAAAGCAACACGTATGCTACCTCTGTTGCTCTATTTGAGTCTACTGGTACTAGCAGTTCAAGCTGGAGCTCTTTTGGCCATTTTCTCTTGCTCAGTGTGTCCTCCTGGTCTATTGTTCCTAGTTGCTTGTATCGCTATCATGGGTCATCTCTACTGTTTCACTTATGTTTCAACAAATTCGCACTAATTATATATTTATATATACAAAAATATACTAATCATATATATGTAATAATATACGTTACGTGTTAGTTTGTTTGTAGCTTCCTTTTTTGTACAGTATTATATATAATGCCAGATAAAAATATATATACTTATATACTTACCTTACACGTCATATAATGTATGTATAGCGTCAATGCAAAAACAAAATAAGCAGATGATGATTTACACTCAATTTTTCTCATTTGTGAATAGATAATAAGATGAAGTTGATATAAAATATATATATAGGTTTAAGATACTTTGTTGATTTTTTTTGTTGCAAAAAGAGAGAAAAGATATGAAAAAATAATACTTGAATATATTATTGTTTCAGAAAGAAGAAAAAAGTAATATAACGAAAAACGAAAGAAATAAATACAAAAAAAGTTTATATATATATTAAATTAAATATATATTGAATTCTCTGAATACTTGTTCATCTTCATTTGTATATAAAACAATCTGTTCCTTTTCTGGTGCAGTTCCAAATGGAAAACATATAGAGAAAGTCACCCAAAAAAGTTTTTTTGTTGAAAGATGTATTATTATATACTATGTTGGACTTGTAGTATAGCAAAAGCCTCGTGGTTTTATTACATTAGTCGACAAAGTATCTATCTATGACCATGAAAGAGATATTTGACTCCCGACCTGTGGCTTCTTCTCTAACTTTTGCTCTCTGCAAAAATGAAGATAACATCAGTAGCCCTTTTGATCTGTGTTCTCTTGAAAAGTTTCTACATACTAACAATTCTACTTGTGATAAGATCTTTGCAATCTTTGCATATGTAGTAATCTTGTATGTCAAAATGAAAAGGGAGAGTTGTTCTTCTTCAAGTGAAATTAATTTTAATGTACTTATATATCTCTTTACTATCTTACATACTATAATACTATATGCAATGTCTTTAGTAAATGGAATGCGTAGTTTAGTTTCTACATGTTATAAAGTAAAAACTTCAAAGGGATTTGTCTTCTTCAGTTATATAACATGTACTATGATGTAAAAGTTAAATGGTAGGATATATATCATTTCTCCTCCTCTATAGTAAAAGCAAAAGTGAAATCCGTTAAAGTCCTCTTGGAACCTCAGGCATTAGAAACTCTTTATCTGTCTTCCTCGTCATATATGTAGAGCACGATGTCTTGCAAAAAGAATACGACAAGAGAGAGAGAGAAAGGTGATATGAAATGGATATATTTACTCGATCTCTGAAAGATTCTTTTCCTTTTTTCTTCTCTAGCAAATATAATATAAAAACCTTAGAATGCTACAATGAATACTAACCTTTCTAAGTTTCTAGATATTTGCATACAAGTACATATAAACCCTTTCATCGCATCACTTTGAAGGAGAGAGAGAAGTAAAAAAATCCTTTCTCTATACTTGAAAATAGAAGAGATTTATATGAAGAAGGGAAATGTTGAAAATAGTGTGGAAATTGAGTGCAGTGTAAATAGAATTTTTATACAGTTGGTCAGTTTTGCATAGGGAAAATGTGTGGTATAATCAAATGAAATTTAGGGAAAAAGTCTTTTCAATATGACATGCTTCTTCCGTCATCTCTCATAAGATTAAACTTACTTGTATGTATATTCTCTACATGTAAAAATGGAGACGAAATTGACACTTTTTACATACTTTTTGGCATGTAGAGTACATCATTCTTTTTCTTCTCTCTCAGAAATGTTTGAAACGTGCTAGCTATATAGGAAAGAGAAACTTTACAAGGAAGTCTACAACGTATATTATTTTATAGTGTAGGTTTATGATGATAGAGTTGAATGGAAAAAGTACGTTTTTTGCACAAAAATATATATAGTAGGCTCATTTCCCGTTTATATACACGGGCTTTTTTGAAAATCTTCAGTTAGTTACAAGAAATGCAAATACAAAATTTTAGATATGGTCATCGTTATTTTACTATTTCATCATTAGTTTCAAGTATCCACCTGTCAATCAGGAAGCATTTTATTTTGAGAAAATCTGAATTTAGAAAGAATGACAGTGTTACTAAATAGTTAATGGCGGACGGAGAAATTCGGTATTGTAAGAAGTAAGTACCAATAGCAGTGCTACTTATATTCTACTCTTCGACTTCTATTCATTTCTCAAGGCAATAAAATCTTGTGTGAATCTTGACTTTTTGTGACAGCTTCGACTCTTTGACATGTTTCTTTGCTTCAAATGTTTCAAATCCTATTTCTATATTCTCATCTTGACTTTATCAACTATGATACAATTCGTAAAACTTTGAGTGCTGCTGTATGTACTGTTATATTTTATTTTAGTCCCTGCGACTTTCTGATTTTTTGAGGACACAAAAAAATAAATGTTGTTTATTTCGTCATCATTTCATGAAATATATTATCTATAAACCATTGAGCGTTATTCTAATTTACGCCTACACTTGTATTATACAACATTGTATAGTATTCACAATAATGACAGCCACAGGACATTTAATATGTAATACAATGTAAATGCAAAATAATAATAACTCTAAAATTAATCCCACATGTATAGCCTTTGGCTCTCTCTCTCTTTGATACTTTCTCCATGTAATGTAAGGATTTCATTAAAGATAACTACTTTGGCATGGTTAGGTAGAGTTGAATAGCATGAAATTAGTATAAGCAAAATTGTCATTAGTTTATGTAGTATTTTGTATATTGAAGGGGAGGACTAGATTTTGCTAATGTTTATTTAGTGCTCACTACGATAGGACAGATCAGATTATTATTATACGTGTGTCACGCTAGTCTAAATGTTAGACTATGCATGAGAATATTAAACGGAATGGATTTGTAATCAAGGAATGTGAAACTTTGACTAGTGCCAAAGCACATGTATATGTATATATAAATTTTATAAAGTATAAGCAAACAACATACATATTACGTTCATTTTACCTCTAGTATACATAGTCATACATGATTTTTAAATTAAGTAACATCAACATTACTCTGCTATGCTATAATATGAGTGCCAAAAATCCTAAATGAAATACAATTTTGTCTATATTATATATACTGATATGCAAAATTTCTACACACACACTCAGCTCTGCTAATACAATTCTTATTCTGTGCTCATCCGTTCTGAAAATCTTTTTAGCACATTTTCTACACACACAAGTGTACAAGGTAGAGTTTTCAGTTTTAGTGACGAAGATATGAGAGAGAGAGAGTTTTGGCTGAATCTTTTTCTACGTTGATTTTTTTCTAGGAGTCTTTTCTCTCCCCTAGCTATTTCCGTTCGACATTCGCTCAGCATACAAAGTAGAATTTTTTTTGAGCGAACCTTATGTACACACACATATGTAGATAGAATATATATAAAACCACACGTTCTTCTTCTTCTATACATGTCTCAATCTCTTCATAATCTATATGCATACATGATCTCTTTCGATATATTAGAAAACTTGTCCAAGAAAAAAGCCTTTAGACAAACTTTTCCTTTGCGCACACTACATACTGATTCACATAAACACTTGTAAACAATTTTCGATCATAACACTTTTCTTTTTTACAGGGACACTATATACCGTGTAGCGCAGCTTGTTTCAGTTTACATTTAATCTATGCAACTATACTTGCTTAAAACTCAAAAAAGAAGAACGCACTTAAATGTTCTTTTTTACTTGAGGATATTTTCAGCGTTTAGGAGCAAATGCAGTTTGAGGCTTGGAAAAGATTTTGTAAATAGAGAGAATAAAAGAGAGCATTCAGACAGAAGTTGCAACAGTCCAACTTTATAACAACCTTGAGCTATTCACTCATTGACATAATCAAGACATTTCACATACAAGTTGTTACACAGTTACAACTCAATGGAATGTAAACATGTAAAAGATGTAGAAAGAGAGAAAGAAAGAAACTGAACTTGTCATGTCAATGGATAAAGTTTGCTACCACTCACTACTTACGTATATACTGAAGGAAGAGTGAATAGTGAGCTTGCGAATTTGTTACTTTCTTCTTATACAATGAAGAGCCAACTCAGTCATGAAATTATACTTTATACTCTCTGTTAAAGATGAGAGAGTTGGCATAAAATATAGTAGTAGGAAATCTGAATCAACTCATCCTTCTCTTTTATCATATTTACAAACACACTAGGATGATATACAGTAAGCATGAAAAAATGTAGGAAATAGAAAGAGAGACAGAGAGAGAGACGTGAATGTGAAGATAAAACCTTATTCCGTTTTTTGCCAATAAACTCGAAAAGTCAGTCGTATTCCACTTCACATATCAAGAAGACGGCTATCTTGCTCCAAGTACTCAAGAATGAAGAGTAGAAGTAGTTTACCATATAGTAGTGGTTTTGATGAAGTAAATGGAAACGTTTCTGGAAAATGTCATCAAGCAAAGAATGCTTAGAGTACTACTGACAAATACTCTAAAAAGAAAAAGACACTGAGAGAACTCTTTTCTTTTCCTTTGAAATGAAATGAATATATTTGTAATTTTCGTTTGTAGAATTTAGTATAGCTTCTTCTTCGTCTGTCTATATACTTATGTTTTCTTTTCTTGTTTCATTTTATGGTATAAGAGACAATGAGAGTTTCTCTGTCTCTAAAATCCTCTTTTTTGACATGGACAAAGTTTTGCTACTACTTCTTCTTTGCTATATAGTTGTAAAACTAAACAAAATACCATTACAAGAATTGTAGTAATGGAAGGAACGAATTTCTAGCAGTATATCAAGTGAAGAGAAAGTCAAACTGTATTTTAGTACTGAAGTAGCTAAGGCTATAGTACTTGACTACATGAAAATACTCATTGTGTAGTACAACATGAATTTTAGAGTGAAAGCGGAGACAGAAGAATAGAGAATCAGACATGCAGGACTAGTTGGAATGTTGAAGAGTATATTGTATTTCTCTCATCTCATCTTTCCCTTTCTCCTCACATCGTAACTTGACTTGACTTGAGTATCTCTCTGGTCTCTCTCTCTACTTGTTTTGTGCGTATGTTCTTCTATGAATCGATCTCTTCTTTTTATATAGACATCATGTTGTACTATATAAGTACTACTATGTTCACTATTTTCTATCTTGCCCTGACATATGTGATTTTTTCTCTGTCGTTAATACAAACTACCTTTTCTCTTGGTTCTGTCATCAATACTTTGTATTCTTCAATCCACAGTCCTTTGGCTTGGCTTTAGTAAAAAAAGTATAAAAAAATCCTTTCACATCAGCTATTATGTAATATAGAAAAAGGTGCATCAAATTGAAAGGGACAGGGTACACAGAAACCTATTTTTCTTTTCACACGCAAACTTTTTGCTCCAACTCTCACAGGAGGGCAAAAGATGTTAAAACTGAAAGTAAACTCGGTCAGGTAGTAAAATCTGTGAAGAAGAGTGGTGGTTTAGTTGATTCTTCTCTCAATGTGCTAAATGTTGGATTTCGTGAGTAAGTCTAACTTTATATATTCTCTTTACTGTGCAACTGTGCGTTTCCGGAAAGGAAATGCAGTGCAACACCACCGTAGTAAAATATAGCAAAGTTGTTATAACAAACCACAAAATGACAACTTCATAGAATTCCAGCCAATCCTACAAGTCTACAAGGTATTAAGACTAAGGTGTGTGTTCTCTAGAAATGTATATAGTATTTTATGCATTTCCCTACTACAGATATATACTATTACTGCTATACGAAAAGGTAAAATATAAAGCCATGCAAGCTCTTGTAGAATAATCGTAGAAATGCTCAGGAGCTGTACAATATTCCCAAAGAGTATACTACTACACACACAACCAACATTTTACATTGGAACTAGTCGACAACGATGGAACGTGCAAGTTTAGCAATGTGGATGGTCTGGTCTCAATATTCTTCTTCTCTACCCGAAAAAAGGGGAAGTAGAGTAGTGTACAAGAAGAAATGTAGTGTAATAGTCAGCAGTCAGTGCACAGTGCTGAGAACATTCACATCTCTCTTCCTCTTTTTTCGTCGTACACTACTCGTCGTCATCATCATCATCATCGATGTCTTGATTCCTTGATCTTTCTCCCTGTGTGTGTACTCTTCGTTTACCGCTATAGCTCTCATTCACAGAAGGGTGTTGGTGGTGTGCTACAGTGTTTTTGTGACTTGAGTCACACACGTAATATAAACACAAAGATTACAACAAACCCGTCCTCTAAGTAGAGAAAATATATAAGAGCAGAAGAAGAGCTATCAGATTCAATAATACTACTTACAAGCTTCTTCTCTCTCTAATGTCGTATCAAAGTTCAGTGAAGAGAGAGAGAGCAAGAGAGGAAACCAAACCACATATCCGAAAACCAAACCTCTGTCAGTTTCAATCTTATTTGACACTATGAGGCAGTAACGCTGCCAATACTCGACTTGAAATACGCAATTAAAAAAACACAATTAAAAAAACATACTATTTGATTTGCAATTTAAAAAAAACATACTATTTGATTTGCAATTTAAAAAAAACATACTATTTGATTTGCAATCA
>VCNE01013413.1:0-60661 GCA_009869805.1 Oncopodura yosiiana
ACCTCTGAAATTCTAGAAACTGAATCTATATTTTTTTCTCTATTTTTTGAGTATAAACAATCTCAATTCCAAGGCGGTCACAACCTGAGTCTCTCCTCGTTAATAATCTAACGTACTTCTTTGTAATCTAAAAATTTGACTATAAAACACATTGTTCTGTAACTGGATAATTACCCCGAAATAGGGGAACTGGTTATAATGTAATTCTTAGATAAAAAGAGTGAATAAATCGCAATTATTATTATTATTAACTTCGCAGGCTTTATGTACATTAACAATACACCTGACTAAGTAGAGCCTCTTGTGTTAATGGTGTTACTATACTTTTAGAGAATTCAAAGTTTGAATTGCGACTTCATTAGCACTTGCGTTAGAATTTCATACTGAGATTACGTTGCTGCCTTGAGTGGTGACTTGAGTAGTGATTATATATACAATATATATCTACATAGATTTCAAATGTTGTTTTCTTGTGTCTCTTTCTCTCTAAACACTCATCTGTATAAGTAAACATCTTCTGAGGAAAAACGCAAATCAGCCTTAATGTCAAGTATATTACACTACACACAGCTGCTATTGTTTGGTGAAAAAAGTTTGCAATATACATAGGTACTTACTCAACTCACTCACTCACCCACTGTTGATTTGGCATAGCATGCAAATATCCTGTTGATATCCTCACATCGTGAGAGAAGTATAGTGTTTGAGTTTAGTGAACGAGTGACTATATGACGACTAGACGTTTGGTAGTCGAATATATATATAGTATGTGACTATAGTTATTAAGATTTGCTTATATATCAAGTGGGTTAACACATGCTAAAAACAAGTATTATATGTATAAAGAAATAAGAATAGCAGATCCATTGCATATATACAAGTTCATTTCTTCTTAGTCTAATATTGCATACAATGCACGCGGTCATCCTGTATACTTACGAACCAACATTCGCTTTAGTACTATGTAGCAAAACATCGTGCACCATATATATATATAGTTGAGATGAAATGAAGATGAACCTTGTATGTATTTGTAAAAGACGGTTTCAATTCAACTGCTGACTTGCATGACTTGTTTCTTCATAACATAATATAAAATAAGTTAGAGCTAAAAGTCCTTTGGCTGTCTTTTTCACTCTTTCTTCTGTAAACACGCCACAACTGTATGTGTATATATATAAAATAGATGATGGTTTTTTTCTCTCGTGTTGCTATCACATATTCAATGGCACCAGAGATGTAAACGAGTCGGATTATTCAACTTGAATATATATATATATTTCAAAGTTATGCATATGAGTTCGTGCTACTCTTCTTCTGTTTATAGTTTGTTATAGTATACAGTATAGTATAGAAATGACTTTTAGAAGAATGAACCAAAGCCACACTCAACATTTGCAATCACACACAACTTCCACCTTCAACATCAACATCCTTAAAAGAAGAGTGAGTGCATTGTGTTCCTGAGTTTACTTTGCTTACTACTAACGTAATATTATGGTTTAGTTGGGTCAAAGTTTTAGAGACTACACTAACGTCTTTAAAGAGGGACTTTCTTGTGAGCACATATATATGATGATGGCATAACATTGCTCTTAAAAGTAGCTGACATGACTTGTTGTTGTATTATATAAGTGGTGGTTGGTGGTAGCAAGACACGACTGATTCAACCAAGTATTAATGAAACATAACATAGTCAACACAACAGTGATGTTGGTTGAAGGTATATCGGCACAAGGAAAAGAAAAGAAGACTATTTACTACTAAGCTATATAGACGACATGATCAGACTCATTCAAATTTTTGCAATCTTAAAACCTAGACAATAGAGAGGTGTATAAAAGTTGCACACATAGTGTTTTGTTAATCCTTCATTTGGCATTCCTATATATATAACTTGGCTATATTGCCTTGCCTCCTCATCATATTCTTGGTTCAATTTGCCATATGTTGCGAGTCACAACAAGGATCTCAGTCAATATTTGAAGCTACAAACATCAGTACATGTTACAGGACTCTAGTTGTTGACAAAGTATATTTTCTGCTTTCTGTGATGTAGACTTGTGTCGTGTGTAGATATAGAGAGTCTCAAGTTCTTCCTTAGTTTCAACTCTGTTGAACTGATACAGCATACATATGTTCCTGTGTGTGTGTGTGTAGGTTATTATAATATATCTTGTGAAAAAATTTGAGATGTGATTATTCTGGTGCACACACTCTACTCAAAGAACTGTTCTTAAACGTGTTATTATGATTATTATTATTATTATGACTATTTTAAATTGTACTACTACTACTACTAATATTATAGAGTCAGTAATAAGGTTCAAGAAATCATGACGATAGATTAAATAGTTTTATTGTCAGAATATAATATCATAGTTAAATATCTAATAAGCTGTGATATAAATATATATATATATAAATTTTAAATAGTCAAACAAATTAATTTTTGTATATGTGCTTGTGTGATATTAAATATAACGTAAACGTGTGCCAAATGAGTATGGGAATTTTTTTAAGACGTGACCGTAGAGGTCCAGGAAATAATGAGCTTCAGGTCCCAAAGAAAAAGTGGATCAATAACTACTTAAAAGATTATTTTTCGTTTGGTATTAAAATTAAATTGGGAAAAATGAGATTATGTTAAAACTAATATATTTTTATTTTATTTTTGTAAATTACAGGAGAAAAAGGATTTCCAGATTTACCTATAAGCAATGGCACATCTGCACTTGTCTTGACTTCTCAAAGTCAAAATGGATATACGAACCATCATAATAATCATCACACAGTAATTCCCAATGGACTACATTACTCCTCTTCATCCTCCTCAACTTCATCACAAGGAAAATACACTAGCAGTAACCACCCGCAGTCAAATTCACCGGTGGGCCTCATTAGAGTACCTGAAACAAACCTTAATGGTTTCAAAATATCTGAGCATTCCTTTCGGAGGAGCAATTCATTGAGCCAGTCACCAGAGTTTGATTTACCTGGAGGGACTAACAGAATTAAAGGGTATGTAGTAAAAATCTTAGCTTGTAGTATAGTTTTAATTAATAATTAGTTTAAATGATTCATCTCATCTCTCTCTATATATATTTATATATAATTTTTGTTTATCTAAATAGAAACTCCGGCACTCGGGAAGTTCATAACAAGTTGGAGAAAAATCGGCGAGCTCATTTAAAAGAATGCTTCGAAACTCTCAAACGCCAACTTCCTGCTTTTGAAGACCGGAAGATCTCAAATTTGGCAATATTACGAAGCTCCCTCCGTCATATTCAGGTAATTTGATTAATTTTATATATTCATATGTTATATTTTAAAGGTCATTCATAATTAAAATGGTCAAGACTCTCATCATATCAAATTTTTATGCATACTTTTCACAATGAGTAATTATTATTAAATGTTCTATTTCTCACGTCATCATATTATGTATTCTAATTGTTTTGTTTTCCGCTGTTTTAGTATTATGTTTATAAAGTTATTTTTTCTTAAGAAAACTTATTCAACTCAAATTTTAGATACACCAGACTAGTTGTAGATGTAGAGTAAGCTATATAGCCCCCTTTTGTGTTTATGTTATGTTCATTCATTCTCCTATTCAAGTTAGTATAGACGCATTGGCCTTAGAAGTAAAGAGACTCGCTGTGTGTGTGTGTGTGTTTGCAGGCAGAGAGATAGATAGAGAGATGCACACGTCATCATGTTTTTGTTACTGAGGTCAGATGGTTATAAGAAGAAGGGGTTCAAGAACTGATGTATTTGTTTTCTGTAATGCATTAGTCATCTCATATAATCTCTAATATTATGTATATATTCATTCATATTATATAACCAAAATCTCTATCTCAGAAATAGGATAACTTTGTCTTTTAAATGAATTTAGAGTATGATTATTTATTATTGACTTTTCTATTATATACTGAGTGTTGACTCATTTAAAAATGAGTCAATAAAAAAGTATTATAAAATTCACCATGCTTGCTTTCTACGTTTATGTATCATGCCGGTTTTATATGTACTGCTTAGTCCTCTTCTTTCCAAATACTCTTCGATTTCTGTCCTGTATGCGTTTTCGAGTCTTGAGTCGTCGTTTGCTCTCGTTCATAGTTACACCGGCACGGATTGGATAGAAAAAGCCGGTCGATACATTGCGACCTGGGTTGTGGGCACATAGTGTATAGTTCTATACTAAAAATTGTTGTATGTTGTATATATACATACATTACATACGGACTATTTCTTCTCCTATAATTCTGGATAACAACGCAGAAAAGATGTGAGGTTATGGCTGACTCTGAGTTGGAAAAGCACGTGTTCATCATGTTACTTCTTCTAAGCCATGTTGGGAGAATGGAAAGACTATATATGCCATGACATGCTACTAACAACGTAGCATGTTGCTTTTTTGCTACAAGTATGGCTTGGTTTGGTTATATGCATAGGCACATAATAGGGTTACATGCATCCGGTTTCAGAATCACAGATTGATTTAGAGATATTTTTTCAGAATATATTTAGATATTATACAGGCCTGGAAATTACATAAGAAATTGGATTGTTGATGTTGCAATCTTGTAAATACAAGTATGCTGATTTAAGAATGTCAATATATTCAGTAAAAAGTTTAATTAAAGAACTAGGCCATTTTTTGGTCCAGAAAGTGCTTTTACGCGACCTTCAACCTCACGAGATCACTGGAGACATAGATCTTATCTGAAAGAAAATTATCCCAAAAATTGTTAATATATAACAGTCATTTTTCATTTAACAAAATAATAATTAATCAAATTTGCTTCAAGTTAAAAAAGTTCCAGACCTGTAATTTGAGAGAAGAGAGAATAGAATACAACGGATATTTCAAAGAGACAATATATTAGACTTGTAACAATCTACTTTAGTAGTAGTAGTACTTATTTTGCATGTACAATTACTTAAATAGCTAGAATACTTCTACATGTTGTCATTTATGCTATTGATTATTCTAAAAGTACACTCTACAAAGGTTGAACTTTGAAGCTACTTAGATTATAAGTAGCTTGGTACTGGTGGTAGTACTATATAGTTCTCATTTTTTAAAAGTGATGCAGGAGAAAAATCTAAAGAAATCATATTTAAATTTGACCATAATTATTTGGAATTTATTTTATCAAAAACATTGAGGAGTGCAACACATGGTTATTGTACTTCAGGCAAAAAAAATTTATTATGTAATGTATTTACATCAACCAAGCCAAGTCACAAATCTATATTTTGCTTTTGTTGGCCATTCCTCAATACAATAAAATCATGACACGAAAGAAAGAAATATATATATGACTAGGAAAGTATTTATGATGATGACTATTGTGTTTTTTTACTCTTTGCTTTTAACTTTTGTGACATACTCCAATTTATACATTTGGAGATAGCTTTTACCATTCTAGTAATTTCAAGTATAAGAAAAAAAATCTCGTAGCAACATGCGTTTTTCTTGGTTCTACGTCTGTGTAGTGTAAGACCATATTTTCCGAGATGCGAATGAACGGATAATGTAAGTAACTGGCATTTTCTTTTGATGTGATGAGATGTTTTTCCGTTACTGTAGAAGAAAGTAGCATGTACCTCTATTCAGCTTTTGTAGGTATATCATATCGATCCATTTTAGTCTGAACTGATGTATATTTTGCACTAGAATGAGAATGATATATTTTTGAAACTCCTTATGTATTATTATGAAGACTTAGCTTATAGTTTAATTCTCCGACTCGGACTCGAAGTACGAGGAGCATCTTTTTTTATTCTTTTTCGTTCCACGTGCAACCTTTTATCCTTCATTGTGATGGCCACATGCTCAAGTATGACTTCCGTTCAGAGCAGCACTCGACATTAATCTATTACTTTTCTCGACAATATCTCTACTTTGAATTTTTTTCCTGCTAACTACATTACCTACCTGCTTCTTATTTTACTTAAAGTTTAAAATTAGAAGTCTTAATAAGTTGTCATAAAAATATAATATTATACCTCTGGTCAACAACAACAAGTGAATGACTGCATTCCTCTTGTTTATTTGCCATATCATAAAAAAAATTTTTCTCGTGCGTGTTATGTACTCATGACTTATTTATATGTACGTATATGTATAGAGCAAGACAATGTCGCACATAGTGTTTAAAGTTGGCTGACAGCTCTAATCTTCTAATGTTAGTTGACTTAAGCTGGTTAGTTATCTTTGAAAGTTGTTGACTTGTGCTAATAAACGTGTGCTTTACACCTGTGATTGCCCTCTATGTACTCCTTATCCTCCACATCATTTCCCATTGCCTTGCCTTATTACTATTAGCAGACTTTGACGTTTTATTGACAGATACATTCCAAAATGAGTCTTTGTTGTCTTGAGCTCTTTAAACACATGAGATTTCCATATTAGACCTGTATACATTGTAATGTTGAGCAACTGAACCAAAGCATAGATGAGGTTTTCTTCTCTGACCTAGCCCTAGAATATTTATGTGAAAATATTCTGGTAAGGGTTGCATTGATTACATACACATGCATTGCATATAGAAGAAATGAGCTAGGTTCTGTGTAGAAAGAGATGAAGAAACAAGTTTCAGTGAGTGACTGGTCTTCTGGTATGGATTAGAGAAATGCACATTATTGTTGTTTTTTTACATTTTATATGAAATTATTTGTTCATTGTCTTTCTTTTATAATTGTGTGCAGTCGACACGAAGCTCGAATTACTTATATTTAGATGAAACACCTTTTATCTTGTATTCTGGTATATAGTAATTGCAATAATATCATGAGTGTAAACTGGCTTCATACTGATGTTAGCAAAGGATTGTAGGTAGTATTTTCATCTTTTCAAATTACATTGTAACTTTTAGTAATCTGGAGTGTTAATATTTCGAAATTTATGTGCTACTCATTTGTATCATTTGCATTTCATTTAATGTTATAATTGTTGAGTCGATATATGTACTACTAAATATTTAAAATACTAAAATAATCTTAATTCTAATCTGTATTTTAGACCTTAAAGAGAAAAGAACGAGAATTTGAACATGAAATGGAAAGATTGGCAAGAGAGAAGATATCACTACAACAAAGATTGTCAACTTTGAAAAAGGACATGTTAGGAAAATGGGATCATTTAGGTAATTATTTTTAAATTTAATGTATAGACAATATATGTATTGATATTATATTTATGTACTTTTTTTGTTTTCAATAGACTGGAGATCAGTAATTCCTGAAGATCTGGATTTGGAAATTGATAGCAGCAGCAATACATCAGCTAGTACTAATACTGCTGATATGACAGAAAATCATCGTTCACCAACATCTGAACCTAATAGTCCCTCTGATGGAATAGCAACAAGTAATGATGGAGATATGGATGAGTCAAATGATGATGAGCATCCTTTGCCACTTGTTGTGAACAACCATAATGGAACAAACAAATTTAATAATGGTATATTTATTGTATTTCTTGCAAAAAAATTAATATATATATTAAGATATACAATAATTGAGATAATATTTTTTAGATAATGGATCTGCTGGAATTAAGCTGTTTGGACATGTCAATGGAATTTCGGGAATGAATGGCATCTCAAATGGAGGACCGCCTATAAGTCTCGTTACTACAACAAAATTGAGTTCTTCTCCTTTGGCGGCTATAACTGTGGAGAAAACAGCTAATTCACCAATTGGAGGAGCCAGTTATATAAACACGTCAATGGGAAATAAAGGTAAAATACTAAATGTTTTGTTTTCATACATACTAATGTTAAACATATTTGTAACTTGCAACGAATAATTGATTATTTTTTTATTAAAAAAATTTCATAGGGTTCTCCATTATGAGTGGCCAGACCCAAATTTTGAGTTCCAAATTAGATATTGGTCAGTATTATGAAAAAGAAAAATTATGTAAATGACAGTTCTAGTCGGTGTGTACAATGAGGTTCAAATAACCAACCGAAACACACATATATACATACATATATATACATATAAAATACAAAAGGTTTTATTGTGAAGATTTAAGAGAAAAGAAGAGGAGCAAGAAAAAGAAGATATGAACATGCACTAGTAATGAATATCAAAGCTTAAAATTGATAAAAGTATCGAACTACCAGTAAGAAGAAGAAAATTGAGTTACATATATAAAAACTTTGTAGTATATACAAAAAGGTTCCAGAATCCTTAAAAACTTACTAAACTACAACTGCTAGAGTATTCCATATTCCAGAATATATTTAGATCCTGAGAGATTTTTTTGTTTTAGGCAAACATTCAGAAGGTTATTATTATAATATGTTCAGAAGAAACCAAAAACTAAAAAAAAATCACAAAACAAATTATTATTATTATTATTTAGAAATGTATTGCATGCTATATATTTAAATAAGGTACAGTATAGTTCTTAATTTAGTTTCATAATTGCCAATCGGTAGTGGTAGAGGTATTGGATATATATAGAGACAAATTTTTAGAAAATATTACAGACGCTTTAGATATTATTATTTAAGAATGTGTATATGAAAGTGATGTTAATTCGGGTTTTAAAGAAACATTGTTCAAAATATATATTTAGAGGGATCATTTCAGAAGTTGAAAGAGAGCACAAAATTCATTAATTTTATTATTACCTCATTATTGTTGTTAGTAATTAATATTTTCATTGTTGTGTTTAAATTCCAAGTTATTGTGTAGCTATATATAACAACAACAAACTTATTTATTAATTATTGGCTTCTTGTATACATTGACAAACTCAGTAACATCAGGCCATCAAATTGTAATGAAGTCTTCATGTTAAATTAAGAAAAAAATGAAGGGAACACTGTATGAGTTATATATATATATATACACCAGAGGAATTTCTTACTGAAAATGAAATTTATCAGTCTTTTTCAATACATATTATATGTAAAAGTCACATTTGAGGAAAATAGATAAATTTCTATGACAGTGTTCTCTACCTACAATTATACAAGTGAAAAATGAGAAAATTCAGTCAAAAAGACTTTTTGATTGTTGATGATAAATTTTGATATGAAATGGCAGCATTGAAAATAGATAAAATTATAGTCCCAGTGATTGGTAACCGGAGAATTTATAAACTACTCTTTGTACATGGGTTTCAGTGATTAGCTACAAAACTAACTTTCTTACCTAACTATATAAATATATATATATATATATACATTTATATATGTATTATAATATATAATACTCTTACATTTACAAATACATAGAAATTTATACTCAAACTTTCTCCATAAATTCGGAATTTGATCCCTGTTGTATTCTATACCAGAGTACTCATTCATTATTACTAACCCAACAAATAGTTTAACAAATAAAATATAATGTATAAAAGTACATTTTATTATAGGAAGTAATTTATAATAATGTGATTTTAAAAGATGAGACACAGATAACTAACTAGCTAATATTATTATATCAATTTCCACCATTCAACCTGACACATTTTCAATTCAGCATGTCGTCCAGACACTCTGGACTCCAGAGTGACTAATTACTATATATATATATATTACTTTACTGCTAATAGTTCTCAATTTTGCAGTGGTAAGGTGTATGAATATAGTACATTTTAGAAGAGTATATAGTTTTGTGATCTTAGTTATTGTCACTTTTGCCAATGTATTTATTACATATTTATTTTATGGTTAATCGTCAGCTAGCTACTTTTCTCATTTGAGTTTATGAAACAACAAAAACAAAACACAGAGATTTATTATTTGTATTATGTATCAAATTACCAACTCTATAAGAGTTTTAAATATTTCTTTTCTGTTGTCATACTCATAAACACACAAACAATATATATAAATATTTATTACAAACACAAAACTAATGATCTGGTTTCAGAGTATAAAATAAATTTAATTTGATGTATTTTGTTAGTTTGGCTGTAGGTTACTATTATGATAAAAAAGATCCACTGATTAATAGAAAAGAAGAAGAAGAGAGGATTTTTGAGTTTTAAAATAATGGCATAGATATATGTTACTAATTAATCATTATGTATTAACTGTCATATATTTAAATAGGAAAGTTCAAAGGACACTAGAGACGGATGTTAGTGATAATTAATTAAATGGTTAGGGTTTCTTATTATGTGGCTCGTAGTTAGACTTTATTAATTAGTAGCGACTGTACATTGCTACTGATGCTACTAGATGACTACTTCAATATATATATATATATATATAATTATTTCCAACAAGAGTAATAATCTTGTGTACAAACTCGCATGTAGCATTAGCATTTAAGACTGTATGCTGATGAGAAACAAATCCAGAAGAAAGAAAAGAAGACGATAAATGTCAGAGTATATTAGAACTACTAATGTTACTTTACTATTGCTACCTAACTACTCACCTATATTATTAATTATTACTAAATTTTCAAATTATCCAGTTGTATTAGCCTAAGTCGTTCACTGGTTATGCCTGCAACACCAACTTATCCACAAAATTACAAATTAGGGTGGACAACAGTGGTATAAATTATGGTTTATACCATAAATATTCAGCTTTTATACCAGAAAAGTATATACGTATAGAGAAAACGAATAGAGTTTTGCAATAATAGTTGGATATATAATCTTTTATATATCAAAAGAAGTTTGTTTGAGTTTAAGCAGAGTCGAAAAATTGTGTATGCAATGATACGATCAAAAAAAAACAAATTTATATATTCGGTATATAAAGAAGAACAACTATCTATATCTCTTAGCACATTTCCACATAAAGCGTGAAAATAGTGAAGAAAAATGCATAGAAAGATGTGTTTCCAGATATTAGACTAACCATGGTATTATTTGTATACATGGTAAAGCATGATGTGAGTCATGCTTTTTCAGTTGAAAAATTAACCAACAGTAGGTTCTTTAGATGCAGCAAGAAAGACACATCCATTTTTCCAATCATTCATTAGAAATAGAAAATATTTGTTTTAAGTTTTTTTTTCAATAGAAAATCAAGTCTGTATGTACTAAGAATTATTTTCAAAAAAGTTCAGTTCATTATATATATTATTTATAAAAATTTGCCTGCTTCGGTATACAAATACTTAAAATTTTTGCTAGTGACGCACTGAACAATGAAAATCTTATTTGTAGAATTTCATCTCGGTTACATAATTGTGATTTTTTTAGGTTAAGACCACATCAACAAGTCACACACACAGTTCATCAATATCTCATTGTATGATTTATATATATATATATAGTTTTGGATTGGACAGATTGGATCGTATGAGCTATGTTGAATTGTGGAAAGTTAATTCATTTACTGTGAGCTAGAAAACTTAAGTTTTTTTATGAGAGACAGTTGTATCATCACTATATACGTTTTTGGTGTAGGGTAAAAATGGCAAACTTTGAGAGTAAGAAACTACTTGTCAATGATAAATGTGCAAGAAGGTACTGACTGCTAAGGTGTACAAATAAAAATTCTACTTCTGCTACTACTATTCTGGTACAAACAAACAAAAAAAATCAAATAATTTAGAATTTCGGTGGTAGCCAGGTTATTTTAATTCATCTAGTTTACATACATATGGGGAAAATATAATCTCTTCTCTGCTAATTAATTCCACAGGTGTAATCGGTTCTATTTCTTGTGTAATTATGATGATAATAATAATAAGACAGATGGAAAAAGGACTGCATGTAGATGTAACATATATATATATATATATATATATACATATAAACGTAGAAGAAGTTAAAAAGTTTCACCTATATATGTATGTAATGTCAAGACATCGTTGTAATTGTCTCTATCTCGTCCATTTTTTAGTATATTGTACTTGTATTTTAGGGAGTTAGCAAAAAAAACCACCAAGCCAAACCATTATTCTATTGTAAGGTGATAACAACAGACAGTGATATCAAGAAGGCATCGGGATCTGGCAAAAAAGCTTTAGAAAAAGAAACTGTAGTACAGATATGAAAGACATTTTTCTTTCCCCTATTTAAATATTAGTATGCAAATCCTTTGCAACTAATTATTATGAAGAATGTCTAGTAGATCTGTTGTCTAGCTTCGAAATTCTAAGCTCAACAAAGACTAGATGAGGATGCTACTTAATTCACTTAATGTGTACACTTGCAGCAGCCCTCCAAAAGAAAAGAAGGTCAATTCCCAACTACTGTTTACAACTTGCAAAAAATTTCATGCAAGTCATTTTGTCTAGATTTTAGAGTGATGAAATGAAATCAGAAATAGTATGCAACTTGTACAGTATCCCCATAATGACTTTCTCTCATCTCATGATAATGATGATGATGACCTTGTGCTTATCCCTAAGAACACAAGTTATACTTACCTGCCAATAATATTTCCAATGAGCTGTTGAGCCAGTAAAGTAGTTGAGTTGAAACCATTGTCATTACTCAACTGAGTGACCGAACACATATTATATATATACACAAAAACAAAATAGTAGTGGAGAAAGTTAGGAGAAAACAGTAAAAGGCTAAAAAGATAGACAAAGTATGAATGAGAGTTTAACTACTAAGGGAAATCTGTACCAGTTAATGTTTGAATTGTAAATTATATAATATTACACTACTACTACAACAACAACTACAAAAAATACAATATAAAATACACAAGCTACTAAATACTATGTTACAATTTACATTATGTGTGTGCATAATATTTATAATCTGTTGCTACAAAAGGTTATCAAATAGTATGTTGTGCATCATAATTGATATATATATAAGTATTTAAACTCTGCTGAGTAATGTAATACTTACTAAAAAAACAAAATAAAATCTATATATTATACATTTAAGAACATATATATGATGGCAAGTCTCAGAATACAAGATAATTGTATTTAAAAAACCCATTATGTGCATTTTGTAACAAAAACAAATAATTTTAAATAAAAGTATATATACATATATATATATATATAATTATTCAACATTTTAGAACATGTGTGTTGAAAATGAAGAAAATCAATCAAAAAAATATTCATGGGTATTGTGTTATAAATATTTACTATCTCTACATTACATTTTTGTCGCTTCTGTTAGGTTTTTAGAAGAGAAGATCGAGGTTTTTAATAACAGTTTTCAAGAGCATATAAAAATCATTGTCGGGGGAAATAGAGGAACCATTTAAAGTAACAAGTTTTCTCTCAAATAACATGGTATCATAAATGTATAATAAATCTATACTTTATATATAGGGGAAAGAAAACTACAAAAAAAACTAATTATGTTTAAATATAAAATTTTTAAACAAAATACTATATGACTGAACTGACTGATTTCCTTGATATAACTTCTGGGTAAAAATTATTATAGAAATTTGTAACTGACTGTGTTTGCTGTTGAAGTCTTACTAACTACAACAACTAATACATTATATACAAATTTTTATCAAGAAACTTGTAAAAAAATATTTGACTAGAATTACTACAACTAAGCTAGATAAATTTGTAAGATTTTACTTACTTATACTTATAAGTTATAACTCACCTCAGCATCACTATATATTATTTCTCTAGAAGTGTATATTTTAGACTATATTATTAGTATTACTATATGCATATAAAAATGTAAGATTAGTAGTAGTAAGTAGCACTCTAGTGTTATTAACTTAATAGATCTATATTATATAGAGTAAGTATACAAACACATTAGATAAATGAATTTTAAAGAAAATATGTCGACGAAAATCTGTGATTTTGTCTTTGTCGCTTTACTGTCTCTATATTGTTTGTTTCATTCATTGAATGTCTGCTGCTCGGACTATTTTGTTTAATTATTTATGTTGTTCGTTGATCTCTCTTGAGTAAAAATTCAATTTTATCAACAACTAATAATGTGCGTACACCAGAATCGTGACTTTACGTCACTCTCAACACAACAGTCTACCATTGGAGAAATTCGTCTTGCAAGATAGAAAAGCAAGACAACATCACATCACAAAAATACCATAAAAATAAATGAAAAAGGTTGGAAGAGTGGAAATATAGAAAAAGTAGTATGATGTATAAATGAGTACATTACATAATTTGTACAACAAAAGTTACATGTATTCTGTGTAAAACATCAACAAAAACAAAGGATAAAGAATACTACTACTAAAACTACAAAAACAAAATGTAATATCATATAATGTATATGCTATATACGAAGAAGAAGTACACAACTTAATAAAATGTTGAGTATACAACACTTTTACAAACTACAAAACAAATGACTAAATGTAAGTTATATACAAAGAAAAACTACACACAATGAAATCAGAACAATTTTGTTTGTTCATAAATTCATTATGATGATGAATGATTATAATGATGATGATATATAAATATGAGAAAAAAACCTCATCTCGTACTTTTTGTACGATTTAAAATATATGTATTTTTTGTGAATGTGTTCTAACTGTTCATCTTATTTACCATTTTTACAATTTATATTCACAAATTCATCATACAACACAGGATGAGTGATCATCAACAACAAAGTTGCATACATTATGAAAAATGAAGCATATAGCATGAGAGTAAATAAAAGCAAGACAAAAATATTAAACGACATCATCCTTTTTTTATCTTCCTTATTTCGTATGACGTGTTGATAATATTTATATTATATATATATATATAGATATATTGTTTATGCATAATATTATTTCGTTCCTTTTCAAAATACTAATCTGCTGGTCTCTTTTCACTATGCTTCCGAGTAAACTCTTCAGCGTTCTTAATAAATTTTCTTCTATCTTTCACATATTCTTCAGCTAGGTCAGCTCTCAATGGATGTTCTGGTTCAGGATCATTAACCAAAGCAATCAATGCTTGGATTACTACATGACAAATAATAATTTTTAAGAATTAAAAAATGTATGCCATCATGTTATATATATATATATATATATATATATAATACTAACTTACCCTGATCTGTTTTTGTGGCTGGTTTCCAGTTCTCAGCACTAATAATTGGTAAGCAGACTTGTCCCTTTTCATCAATACTGAAATAAAAATATAGCACAACAGTGTACTAGTAAATTAGATTGAAAATATTTTTTGTTGCTTACTTTGGATGATAAATTTTCGTTTTGAAATTAATTTTTGGAGGTTTAAATGGATATTCAGCTGGAAAATTGATTTCAATACGAAAGGCACCCTTGTTGTAAGGAGCATTTTCCTATTGTTATAAATAATTAAGAAAAAAACGCTCTTAGTAAGACACAACTTTATTATAATATATATTATTTGATTAATGTCGATTTGTTTTCTTACTGGTACAATTAGACCTTGCCAATACAGAATGTTAGACTCGTCAACAGAAATATCACGAAATGCACGAACTCCATTAGCACGCAAATCTTGCAATTCCTACAAGTTTTTTTAAAAGAAAATATTAATTATTGGCACGACTATAGTAATAATTTTAAATGCTATATCACAAACATTTTAAAAAACCAAATAAAATTACCTTTTGCAAACGACGAGTAGCAGCCATGTTCGTTCCTTTTCTTTATTATTATAATGTAATATCTAAGTAGAAGTAGAGATGACAGATGAAATTCACAAATTCTTCACCAATTTTGTATTTTGGTTGTTGATATTGAAAACGGTATTAATAGTATAGAAAACAAGAGAGACTAAATCATGAGCAGATTGTATACAGTACAACACGTAGAAAATTTTTAATCAGCTTTCTACTGGAGGCTGATGAGGTTTTTTAAAAGAAATTTTCACTCTAAAATGTCAAATACTAGTTAGTAATTTATATTTAAGAAATTTTTAAATACTACTGAAGAAGTTTCTTCCATTACGCACTGTATAAATAAATACGTATAAAACGTAAGTTGAATTTATCAGTTTTACTTTTGGATTCAAACTTCTGTCATCAACGTATAAACATTAGAAAAAACTACGTTGTATTTTTTTATAAGAAGTACAAAGTAGTAGAGACAGATAAAATGTCAAAAAGACTTAAAAATTAAAGTTGAGCAAATCTTGATTGGATGGATAATCGGAGAAGATATTGAAGAAGTACACTGACCACTATAATAGTATAGATGACGAGGACAATAAATTTTATTTTTGCATAAAGTATCGAGCTTCTCTTGGACAAAATGAAGAAATATAGACTTAACTTTCTACTGTATACTGTAATTTTCTTTTTACGTCTAATCACATGCTTTATTTAAATGTCTTTGATAAAGGAATAGCTACTACTACTGTACTATGTTATTTTCTGTATAGACAGGATTATCTTTTTTCTTCGGTTTTCAGTTTGACAGTATATCATACAATGTCAGAGAAGAAGAGATGATAAGAAAGTAGACAAGGAATTATATTTAGCTGCTAACATTTTCATAGCATTTTTCTCTCAGTTAGTTGTATTTCTTCTTCTGTGAAGGAAGAAAGTGTACCTGTGCATGTTAGTGATTATAAATCTTATTAATACGTTACGTTTTTTTTCAATTTATTTAGGTAAAGCTCAATATTTATATATTTAGTCATATCCATATACCAGGTGTACAAAAATAACTGGTAGTCATTACTTTTTGGATGCAAGAAAGAATTCATCAATCCACAGAATTCAGATAGTCTCAGAAGAACTACTATAAAAAAGGTAATAGTCAATAATGTTATTACATACTCCCAATTTCTTGAATTTAGTTTAATTTAGTCAGAAAGTAATTCTAGATCAGAAGTAACGTACTTAATGGAGTATATTTATAGTTTTATTAAATATAAAATAATGAAATATATCTATCTGACTTATATATATATATATAGTTCTTAAAATCTTTTAAAATTATTATCTATGTATGTGAATGATATAATAATGACCATTCTTTGTGTATGTGTATGCCTTTAGAATTTACATATGCCGTTTTCCAATGGAGGGTATTACAGGAGCTACCACACCAGACACATGTAGTAATAACAAGTCAGTGCCTAAGAAAGACTCATTACATGGAAAGCTGAATAAAAATTCTAATCGTGGACAAAGGCCAAGAATTGTATATGATAAGGTAAGTTTTTTTTCATTTCTTTTGATAATGGTTCTTGTAAGTAGTTATTCATTTTACTTTTAGTTAAAGTAAATCAACCAAAATATTTATACTGACCTTATGCATTTTACATCTATTTTGTTTAGGCATTTCTTATAAAGTGCTTCCAGCATCCCGTTTGTTCGAAGAAACCTTGTATGGAAAGCACTGATTTAGAATGTGTTCTAAATCAAGCTCGACTGAAATCACCTTTTCAGCAATCGTTAGTGAAGCTTATTATTTTTATCTATATTATTATTATTGAAAGTTATATACATGTTGATTTTTTTTGTCTTTTTGTTTTGAATAATAGTAATAATAGTGGTAGTAAAAAGAGAAATGAGCATGATGGAAATAATAGAGAAAGAATATTTGAAGATAGTATCAGCTTAAGACCTCACAGTGGAAATTTTTCTAGTGGTTGTGCTAATAACGTGTCTCCTTCATCGACTGCATCTCGTTCATTTTCCAGATTCCAACCAATTCAAAATATGCAAAATGATGATGAGCCTAAAAATTTGTTTGACAAGTAAGTGTACAAAATAAATTTGACTCATAATACATTAGTTAGTATACTATGTTAAATTGTTTTCATTTTCATCTATTCTGTTTCTACACTACTTATTTACTTTTCATTCGTTCTTTAAAATATAGTCTGATCTCTCGTGACAGAGAATCAACTCGTCCGGACCGTTTTCCAAATAATAATAGATTAATTGATATGGAAAGGCCACCAAGAGGAGATCATAGTAATAGAGAAAATAGAGAACACAACAACAGAATGAGAGGAAGTGTAGGAGGAGGAGGAGGAGGAGGAGACCGTGATAGAGAGCGTGATCAACGTGATCGTAATACTCGTGTGCCAAACAGACGTTATAATAATAATGGTTGGAACAACGAAGGAGGAGGAGGAGTAGAAGAATTTGAATGGTCTAGTAATAATAGTGGTGGAGGAGGTGGAGGAAGAAGAGACAATCGTACATTCAATAATAGACGTGATTTCAATCGGTATAATAACCGAGAGAAAGAATATGATGATCAAGAGCCAGAATGGTTTTCAGGTAATATATACATAATTACTTTTCTCTGTTCTTTTTGTATTTTATTTAATTATTTTTATTAATAATAGGTGGTCCTACTTCAAGACATGAAACAATGGAATTGGTTGGATTTGCTGATGAAGAGACACGCCATGGAAATAATAGTGATGAATCAAAGTCAAGAGGTAGTAATAATAGTACAATGGAAAAAATTAATGAACAAATTGTGAGTGGTGTTAATATGGAAGAAGGACTTAATGGTATAGACTGTATTGAACGAATCTTTAAAATGGATCATATTCCTGGGATTCTTCCGGTAAGTAAATTTTAAATACTTTGTAATAATATTATGTAATAATATTTCCACTTAATTTTATTAGAATGGTTTACTTGAAGATGAAGAACCAAGTGGAAGTTCCAGATTTAGTCAGTTTTTTCAACGTAATTCCAATCCTGTACCAGAGGATAATGCTGTACTGCAAGTCATAACTGAAAGGAAAGAAAGTCCTGCACCATTACTCAATGACCTGGTGACTGGAGACACTAGTACTAGTACTACTGCTACTGTTGCTACTACTACTACTAGTTCAATTCAACAAATGTTTTCTTCATGTGCTGGTATAATACAATAATAATGAATAATAATTTAGTAAGTGAGTAATAAAATAAATGAGTACATTAGCAATTTATTATTATGATTTTCAGATAAAAAGTCGAATTCTATGTCAGTTGAAGAGATGGGATCTGCTCTTAGGGGAATGCTGTTAGCCAAACCTGCAGTTAAAGAGGAGGAGACCAAAAATGCTACTCCTATTCCAGCAGCAGACGGTGATATGTCAGCATTCAAGAAATTGGTAATTAGCATAAATAAGAAACTTACTGATAATAATATATCTAATGTTGTTCATTTGTTTATTTGTTATCCAATAATGTAGCTTCAACAAATTGTAGTTAGTAGTGGGAACAGTGATAACAATGGTACAAAAATAATATTTTCCTCTTTTTTTTTGTTTCTTCATTATAAATAGGCATTATTCTAATCCATTTTGTATTTTATATATAGTTCCTGATATTCAGCAACAGCAGCAGCAGCAACAACAACAACAGCGACCTCACAATATTCAACAACAGCAAATACCAAATCATCAACAAATGAATATTCAAAAACAACATCAACCTCCTCCTCAACAACAAGATCCATGGTCTGTAAACAAACGTCCTACTGGTGGACCACCAGTAGCAAGCATTTCATTTACTCCTACATCAGTAATGCGTAAAATGTCAGCTGATCAAAAACCAAGTCCTCCTCCTAATAGACATTTTTCTAATTTAATGGATGGAATGAACGAGTCTAACAAGATACAAATGTCACCTGGTCCAGTTCAACGCCCGCAATTTATGCCACCTCCTCAACAACAACAGCAGCCAATGTATCCTCCTCCACGTAAGTAGTAAATTAATAAAAATATATGTCGTAAATAGTCAAATACTTTTACTTATTTATATGTTCTTATAATAACAGATCCATATATGTATCCTATGCATCATGGTCCTCCACGTCATGTACCACCAATGTATATGCATGGTCCACCACCACACGGGCCTCCACAATTTCCACAAAATTATCCTCCTCACGTTGTGCCTCCAGCAGGTAAGAAAAAGCAGTTATTTGGTTATATTATAAAAATCTTTCGTCAATTAATTAATTGTTTTGCGTTAGGTCCTCGTGGAAATTCAATAATGTCTCAGCCAAATGCACGTGATCAATTTGGTCTTATGAGACCATATAATATGATGCCTCCTTCGCCATATGGTGGTACTGGAAATTAGCACACAAACGACTCCAACTCAATACTTTGCAACACGGAAAACGAACTACTACGATAATACTGTACTAAAAAAGATTATTATATCTGCAGCTGTATGCTACTACACTACTAATAAAAAAAATTAATGAAATTGAGGAGAGAGTTACATCCAATACAAACACAAGGTATTTAGAAAAAAACAATGAATTCTCAGTGATTGATTCAATTAATATTAGCATCCAAATTTGTTGTGAAAGATTCTCTCACGCAGTTGCATATCTCCTGCGTGTGTAATAAATAAATATGTAATCTTGAAGATCAAAATTTAAAATTGAATAAATATATAAATGAAATTTGCATTAAAATGTTCTTCGATATTATACAATGTAATGTGATATATTTTTGATAAGTGAGTAATTTCTAGTCTTTTTCATATACAATCCTTATTAAGTTAGCTAAATTATTTTGCACAAGTCCATCTTTAGCTTTTCTTGCAAGATATTCAAGATCTGCTTGTTCCAATTGATTCTTTTGATTTTTATGGCATCTAAAAAAGCAGTTTGACATAATCATATTTTAAAACCAATTTTCATCTTTTTGTTTAAAATAGTTTCTTCAAACCTGGTCTTATCTTTTCCTGGATATTTTGAACATGAATAACACTCATTGCTATCTTCTAATGAATAATTAGCAAAAATTCTTTCACATAGAGCACATATTCCTCTAAATAGAATTTCATCAATATGTTTTTCTGATGTATTTGATAATCCAAGGAAATCATTGCTTAGTTCTGTAGCTTCTTCATTTGTAAAGACTCGTCCTAAAACTTCGGATAATGCTTGCTGCACTCCCTATATATATATAGAAATCATTGAAAAAATTAAATAATTATATTGACAAGTGTCTGAAAGAAAACAAAATAGTGATATGCTGATATGCTGACCATCATCGAAATATATTTTCCAGTTGGATTTTCTCTTATACGAAAACGATGAAATACAAGACTGTATAAATGTTTTCTTGGCTCACTAATTAAAACATAATTTCTCAAGTAGTCTGTTGCTGTTAACTCTATATGTACATATATACAATTACAAATATTTATATAATGGTTTTTTAAAGAGTGAGATGATTCAAAATGCTTTGTTTTTACCATTAAGTTTTCTTGGATCTGATGGAGTAGTAAATACGGCACTAGTTCGTGACCAAGTTCTTGGAAATGAAAGCCACAAGTCCTCTTTCATATTTATATTAGCATGTTTAAACTTTGTATCACTCTTTGTCAAATCATCACTTAAACTTTGAATTTTATTATCCAAGTTAATCATTTCCTATTATATTTAAATAATATATTTCAAAGTAATATGATTATAGATTATTATACAAAATAAATACCTTATGATTCCATGTATAGCTCAACATAAGGGAATCTAAGACTTCATGTAATGATTTCTTTGATGATAAATCTAATGCTAAAGATTTTTGTAAGATTAAGTCATTAGTTGATAACATTGATGAAGAAGCCTTGTCTCGTTCTCTACTATTTCTTGGATCACTGTTATCATTAGTAGCATTTGTCCAAGCTGAGACTTGAGTTTCTCTTGGCTCATCAGAATTATTTTTCTTAATTTCTTCTAATCCTACTGAACTTTCATGATCTCCTGTTTCATTTTGTTGTTCATGTTCTCGATTTTCTTTATTTTTCTGTCTATTTCTTCCATGTCTTCTTAGTTTCTACAATACATATATAATATATTCGGCACATATTATTTATATGTTCTTTTTTAAATATAAATATCAGGTATTATTTATACTTTTGTTTTTCTTCCAGACGTTTCTCCTCCATCGGTAGTTATATCTAATGTATTTACTCTTGGCGATGGTTTAGGAGTTGTCCTTTGACCCAATAATGTCAGCACTGAAGAATGTAATGGAGGTAATGTAAGCTGAAAATCAGATTCAGCAAAATAAGTATTATACACAGCAATTTTTCTAGCCAAGTCCTTCATTGAATCTTCAGTGAATACATTATTTTTGACACTCCTGTTATCATCTCTACTTTTTTCCTTTCTTTTATTCTTATGTCTCCACATGATATGATTAGATATACCTTTATTATTATTCTTTTTACTATTTTTATTATAAAACATTTTTATTCTTTGTTTGACCTTTTTACTGCCAAAATTATTATTATTATTACTCTCTTCATTATGTTTCCTCTCACTCAAATCAATATGTTTTCCTATAATGTGTAATACTCCAGACTTTATAGCATTTTTCTTATTTTTATTTGTCAGGTTTAGTATAGCTATTTCTATTTTGTTGTCATTATTGTCTATAATTTTTGCAGTTGTGTTTGAAGATGCAAGAGATACTAGTGGAAACTTTTGTAAAAGTCTGCATAAATCATCATCATCTTCTGTTTTTAACTGCTCTGATGATAACTTTTGATAATTTGAAACATGATCTAATTCATCTAAATCTGACACTTCAATTCTATCCAAGTCAAAGTCATTATCAATTGTAGTTGCTTTTGGAATAACTCGAGCAGAAATCACTTTCACAATATCATGATCACTGAAACAAGAGTCAACAGAATCATACTGTCTTCCAAGTCCAATACGATTCCAAAAATTATGTCGTAAAAATGGCATTTCCCAAGATGAATTTTCAAATTGCTCTACTTTTTTCTCAATTTCATCTATACGATCATAATTTTTTTGAATAAATTCAATAAAATCAATTGGTAACTCTATATATTCTTCTACATCTTCAACAATAGAAGATTGACACAAATTGAAGTTTTTGTTCATTCTTATACTAATGTATTTTTAGTAAAGAAAAAACTATAACTGACACGTTCAGAGAACAACACGGGGGCCAACTGATACGTGTAAATTCTAACCTAAATTTTTTTTGTATAATAGGCAGAGAATTTGCAGTTTTCTATATGCCTCTCTCCGTTTACTGTTTTGATGTGATTTTTGTAGTATGCCTATTTTTTAGTACATTTTGTTTGTCCTTGGTTAACTAATAAAGTTAGTCCCTAGTACATAATCGACAAATCAATTATGTGATTTCAGAGTAAAAGCAAACAAGTCACTATTAAGTATCTACCTGTGCCATGCAATATAGGTATATGCATGTATGACGAACTATATAGTATGTCATCAAGATATGAAAGTAAAAAAGAAAGAGTGTTATAATTCTCATATACTATTTTCTTCTCCTAAACTAATGGATGTGTAAACAAAACATTATATAACAATAAGACACAATAGAATCTATGTAACTAACTGTATATAAAGCAGATATGTTATAAATAGTAAAAGTGGTAAAAGGTAAAATCATATTCAATGATAATAAAAACATAACATACCCCTAACAAAATTTTGGGACTTGTCGATCTTTCATAAGAAATTGGTGAAGAAGATCGATCCTTCTTTCTTCTAGGTTTAGTTAGCCTTGCTTTTGGAGTCGCTGATCTTGATAATGACAGGTTTCTATTTTGTAAATGTGAATATTTAAAAAAAAATTTATTTATTATAGATTTTTTCTAGTTTATATATATCATATATATAATTAATAACATACCTTGGTGATAATTGATAAAAAATACTTGAAGAGCCAGGATTTCCTGAAGTACTTCTAGTATCATCATCTCCATAAGTAGAATCATTGGATGTACCAATACTACTTTGTCTAGTAATGGCATCAACACTTTTCACACGACGAAGATCAAGAACCAGTACTCTACGATGATGAAAGTGACATTGTTTGGTTTCTGGTTCTGGTGTTATACATCTACGATTGTCAGCAGTAACACTGAAAGAAAATACAAATTAAAAATTACTATTATTATTATTATTTCATTGATCTTCCATATAAAATAAATTAAACCTTAAACTTCTTGGAACTGAGCGTCGTGAAGAAAAATTATCTGGTGTTGCAGGACGTGAGTCAGTTTCTGTATATCGTTTATACAAATCTTCTGGTATCCAATCTTCGCCTACTTTGCTTTGAGTTGAGTTACATCTTTCCTTTGTTTTTTTAAAGAAAGGCATAATTATTATGAGCATTAGCTATTATTATTATAGATATTTTTGAAATTTTTTTACCTTAAATGTATGCATTGGATGACGACATCTCAAAGAGCATGAATATGCATATGGATTTGGGGCATCAGGCCTTCTTTCTTGCAAATTAATTGATTTACCAATACAAATATTGGTATTTTTTTGCCTATTACTTTGAGCAATCTGTTTTAAGAAATGTAGAAACAATAACTTATCTAATAGTAGTGGCATTTATTTATTATCATTATTACCTTTCTATCTTTGCTCCGACGAGTTTTTTTTAAAGATTTTTTTTTCTTTGTTGAAACAGCAACTAATCCTGCAGTATTGAACATTTTGATTGTCACTAGTCTTAATTAAATTATTTCTTCAACATTTATTGTTGCGTTTGTTTGTTTGATCAATTTTTATGAAACACATCGCCCCTTGGAACAAAGACAGAAGCGTCGTTGTTGTTGATGAACTAAATATTGCGATATTTGTGGTAGCGGCTTCAAAAAACTCGGCTTCAAGCAAGAGACAACACGTGGAACATTAAAATTTCGAGTTGGATGGAAAGAGTTTTTGTTTAATTTACGTATTTAAAATAGTTTTTGGTTTTAATTACACTCAACATGGCTGAAGATTTTGGTGATTTGGGTGGATTGTTTGATGTGTTTACTCAACCTCCTGCAACGGATATTCCACCAAAAAGAGCTCAGAAAAGAACAAATGAAGAAATGATATCAGAAAGTGATGGAGCAAATCATGATGATGATGATAAAGAACAAGATCAACATAGTGATGATGAAAATGCTGATAGTCCACCAAAAAAAGCTCAGAAACGAACAAATGATGAAGAAATGATATCAGAAAGTGATGGAGAAGATCATGATGATGATGATAAAGAACAAGATCAACTTAGTGATGATGAAAATGCTGATATTATTGCTAAAAGACCAAAATTGGTCGAAGAAATGGAATCATTGAAAAAATATTTACCAAAAGTTCGAGTTGAGCCTGTTTTCACTGAAGGTGGTTGTAATCATGTTGTTGTACTTCCTACTGATATACCTGTTAAAACATTAGAAGATCCAAAAGAAGTAGCAAAGACATTTCCTTTTGAACTTGATATTTTTCAAAAAAGAGCTGTCAGATGTATTGATAACTACCAATCAGTGCTTGTGTCTGCTCATACTTCTGCTGGAAAGACAGCAGTTGCTGAGTAAGTTATATATATTAATTATTATTCATCATATATATGATAATTTTGTAATTAATTTTTTTATATCTAAAAATTATCCATAGGTATGCCATTGCAAGAGGGATGAAAGATACACAAAAAGTCATTTATACTACACCAATTAAAGCATTAAGTAATCAAAAGTATCGTGAATTTTATGAAACTTTCCGTGATGTTGGACTTATTACTGGTGATTATTTTAATATATATTATTATTTTATACTGTTTTCTATCTTTATATAATATATATATATTGTGATTTTAAGGTGATGTTACAATTAATCCTACAGCTAGTTGTATTATAATGACAACTGAGGTTTGTAACCATTATTTCTTTTTTGCTTTTTGACAATTTATATACATTAAAAATTTTCACTTGTTTTTACAGATCTTAAGAAATATGTTATATCGTGGATCAGAAGTAATGAGAGAAGTAGGCTGGGTCATTTTTGATGAAATTCATTATATGAGAGATAAAGAAAGAGGAGTTGTATGGGAAGAAACAATAATTTTATTACCCATTAAAACCAATTATGTCTTTCTTTCTGCTACTATACCTAATGCAGTACAATTTGCAGAATGGGTGACACATCTCCATAATAATCCATGTCATGTCATTCATACAACTTTTAGACCTGTTCCATTGCATCATTATTTATTTCCTACTGCTGGAGATGGAATACATTTAGTTGTTGATGACAAAGGAAATTTTCGAGAAGAAGGATTTAGTGCAGCAATGATGACACTTCAAAGTAGTGATAGTGGAGAGATGAAAAGAGGAAAAAATCAACGTGGTAGACCTGGTGGTGGTGAAGATTCACCTTGTCAGAAAATTATTAAAATGGCAATGGAATATGATCTGTCTCCAATTATTATGTTTAGTTTTAGTAAAAAGGATTGCGAGTTTTATGCATTGCAATTATCAAAATTGGATCTCAATACCGTAGAAGAAAAACAACTTGTAGAAGATGTATTTAATAATGCAATTGATGTTTTAAACAAAAGTGATCAAGGACTACCTCAAGTTGTAAACCTTTTACCACTTTTAAGACGTGGAATTGGTATTCATCATGGAGGTCTTTTACCATTATTAAAAGAGACAATTGAAATTCTATTTTCAGAAGGACTCATTAAAGTACTGTTTGCAACTGAAACATTTGCTATGGGCTTAAACATGCCTGCTCGTACTGTTATGTTTTCTGGAATACGAAAATTTGATGGAAAAAATTATCGTTGGGTAAGAGCTAACTTTTACACAAATCACTTGTAACCATAATTAAAGTATAAATTTGTTTATTTTTATAATAGTTAACCTCTGGTGAATATATTCAAATGTCTGGACGTGCTGGTCGTCGTGGTTTAGATGACAAAGGAATTTCAATTGTTATGATTGACGAAAAGATTAGTCCTAGTATTGGAAGAGGATTATTAAAAGGTGATGCAGATGCTTTGACCTCTGCGTTTCATTTGACATACAATATGATTTTAAATTTAATGAGAGTTGAAGAAATTAATCCAGAATTTATGATGGAAAGAAGTTTCTATCAATTTCAAAATTATGCCTTGATTCCAAATGTTTGTGAAAGTAAGTAAATTAATAATTCTTCTAATTATCTAAATAATAATTACTTATATATTGATTCATATACGAAATGTAATATATTATCTTTCATTATCTTTTTAGAATTATTGAATGCTGAAAAGGATTACTCAAGTATTGAAATTCCTAGATTGAGTGAAGTAGCTGAGTATCATCGTATACGTACTCAACTTGATAATTATGCAAAAAAATTTCGTGATTATATTACTCAACCTAAATATATTTTACCATTTTTACAAAGTGGAAGAATGATTTATGTATGTACACTTGCAAATTATATTTTATTTTCTTGTCTGTCTGTCGTTGAGCAAATAGTATTTATAATATTATTATTTATTGTACGTTACAGGTAAAGAATGGAGAATTAGATTTTGGATGGGGAGTTGTGGTGAATTTTAAGAAAAAATATCCTGAAAAAGACAAAAATGATAAAAGTGATGATGCTTTTCCTGCTCAACCAATAGTTACTGTAGAAGTACTTTTACATGTGAGTTCATCAGGAACAGAAGGAAATCCTAGACCAGCAAATACTGTTGATCAATCAGAAATGAAAGTAGTTCCAGTATCATTAGGTGTAATTTCAAAAATTAGTCAAGTTAGACTATATTTCTCAAATGATTTACGACCAGTTCAGAATCGTCAAGCTGTACTTAAAAGTATTGAAGAAGTCAAAAAAAGATTTCCTGATGGTCTTCCTTTATTAGATCCAGTCAATGATATGAATATTAAAAATAAAGAATTTCAAGAAATTCTTTTAGCTATTCAAAGTTATGAAGATGCTCTCAAAACTCATCCTTTACATGAAAGTCCATCAACTCCACAACTTTATGAGCTCTTTGAGAAGAAATTACAGGTATATACTTGTATAGTTTGTTTATTATTTATTTATAAAACTTATATTATTATTATTATTATTATAGTTTTCTACAAAAGTACATGAAGCAAAACAAGATCTTCGTAAAGCTAAATCTTTACTTCAAATGGCAGAATTGAAATGCCGTAAACGTGTATTACGTCGTTTAGGATTCTGTGAGAGAAATGATCAAATTACATTAAAAGGACAAGTTGCCTGTGAATTGACCAGTGGTGATGAGTTACTACTCACAGAAATGATTTTTAATGGAACTCTTAATAATTTAACCACAAAACAAATCGTGTCACTTTTGAGTTGTTTAGTATGTGATGAAAAGAGTAATGATGTACCAAAATTGACTGAACAATTATCTGGTGCTTTGAAGATGATGCAAGTGAGTGAGTATTATTTTATTTTTGTCAATATTATGTTTGATTTTATTACTAATTAATAAATTTAGGATGCTGCCAGACGTATTGCAAAAGTTAGCAAGGAATGTAAATTGGAGATTGACGAAGACGAGTATGTTGATACATTTAAACCATTCTTGATGGACGTTGTTTATGCATGGTGCGAAGGGAAAACATTTAGTGAATTATGTGAAATGACTGATATTTTTGAAGGTTTTATATTATAATTAATAATTAGTTAGTAATCAAAACATCTTTGTCTTGTAATAAATAATATAAAAAAATCTTTTTATTTTAGGTGGAATCATTCGTTGTATGAGACGATTAGAAGAATTGTTACGGCAAATGTGTATGGCATCTCGTGTTGTTGGAAATGCAGATTTAGAAGAAAAGTTTAATTCTGGTGTAAAACTAATTAAGAGAGACATTGTATTTGCTGCTAGCTTGTACTTGTAATTTATATTTATAATACTATACTAATGTGATGTGTAGTGATTAGTGTGTGTGTAAATTAATAAATCTTCATGGAGAAAGAATAAAATATTATTATTGATTATGAACTTTATAACTAAACATCATTTTCTTTTCACATTTTCACAACAGCCACACTCGTACTTCGTACTTATTTCATAAATAGTCATTAAACTTTTCTGAAAATTTTCTGTCTTCTCCGGTTTACAAAAAAAACTTTGTTTTAGCCTCCAAAATATGTCGACTTTGCAGGTGGCGCAAGATACGATTTTGTGCGAGCAGAGAAAAAACACTGTCGTAGTCTACAAGAAGAAGCTGAAAAATTTCCCTCATTGCTCGTCTGTTAATTTATCGAAAAAGTACTCAAGTTTATTAATTACGACAGAATTAAATTGTGAATACGTGACATTATAGCATGGGTAAGCTATTCTAAACTTATGTTGTAGTAACTGCTGTTGTATCTCTAAAGGAAAAAGATAGGAAGAAAAGCCTAGTAAAAAAACGTGTGTATTACTATTATTATTCAATATGACGACGGGTATTATTTCCATTATTGTAGAAAAGAAATGGGTTTGAAAAAGAAAATTATTATTAAACTTGTGTAAGTAGTTTCTCCAATATTAATAGACTGAACTCATCTTTTACAAACTGTATTTATTATATATTGGAGAGCGTCACATTACATTTTACTTTACTACAAAACAAAAGTCCGTATTTAAAGAAAACTCACATATTATATATATTTAAGTACATTTGTTCTTTGTCTCCTCACTTTTTTCTCTCTTGACTCTCTTCTTATAAAATAAATTGGAGAGAGAGAGAGAGTTGATTATTAAATATTATTATATAGATGTCCAGCCACAGTTATTTACAACAAAAAGTCTCGTCTTCTTCTTCACTACTGCTACTGGGTACACTTATTTATTACTAAATTTCATTTCATCATTATTATTTAGTTCATCATTGATTTAGTTGTGCTTTTGTTATCATATTAATGTATTTTTATTTATGTATTAAATATACATACATAATATAAGAATCTAAATTTTAGTTTGTTTTTATATATATTCTTGACTCTTGAGATTCTTGACTAACATCATTTTAAGGAGTTAGGCTAACCCAGTTAGCACCACTAAAAAGTTCCATTTGTTTCTCCGTCTATCTCTATTTGATGACTCTATAACGAAACGATGGAGTCATTATTAATCAGAATCAGAACAGTGTAAAAAGAGTAGGAGTTGCTGATGACAAAAGAAAGAGAAAGACATTACATACTAAAAAAATCTGAAAGTAGACGAAAAAAATCAGTCAAGAACATCAATAGATTATAGTAGTGATTTAATTAGTAGTTTTAGTTGCCTTTGATATGTCAAAAATCGAAGGATTTAACAATGATTGGAGTACTAAGCAAAAATCTATGAATATATGTCATTAATTTACATTGATTTTGTTCACTTTTTTGTTACAGTGTGGAAAATAAGAATGATTACAAGTGATAATAATACTGTATGAAAATAATAGCATACAAAAACAAATACAAAAATGAGTGGCTACTCATCGTTTACTGATGGTGATGTTGGAGAGAGTTTTGGTGGTGGCAGAAGAAAGCAACGTATGTCATAATGTCTTTTTTTTTAAATAATATGCTTATATTTAATTGTTGTTTTATTTTATTTATAGGTTCCAGTATTCATATAAATGATCAGAATGAACTACTGGAAATGTATCAAAATTTCAAGCAGTACAGACCATTTCTGAGCAGACTGAAAAAGAAGATTCAGCAAGATCCACACAAAACTACAGCTTCTGAAGAAATTGACGAAATTGACTTTCTGCTTGATACAATCAGTAATATCAACAATATTGAGTAAGTATTAAATACTTTCTTTTAAAAAACAATTTCTATACATATCATCAAATTCTTATTTTTGTATATAAATAGCATTCATACAAAACCTGCTTTGAAGGATGTTGAAGATAGAATTCTTGATCTCGTGAGGAAACATCCAATGCCTGATGTAAGTAATATACTTAAAAAATAGCAATAAAAATTTTAATTTATTTTAGTTAGTTATAAAGCTTAATAAGTTGAATTCAAATCATTTTAAGGCTTTTCCTGGGAATTATGCTAATCCTAATGCATATGAAAATGATGATGGTCCAGAAAGTCCACCACGAAGTCCAAGTCCAACTGATTTTTCAGATAGTCACTTTAATAGTTTCAGCAATAGAACAACAAGAATTATTCCTTCAGAACGTGATGCTACAGATGAAATAGATTTTGATTATGTACCAGAGTCAGCAAGAAACAGTAAGGAGTAATTTTTATTTTTAATGAAAAAAAAGTAATTTATTTTCCTCTGTCTCTTTTTCTCTATGTCTAGGTCAGCATCAATCATCAACATTTAATAGAAACCGAGATGGAATAGATTTTAGAAGAAGAGATAATACTTATCAACATGATACAGATATGAGAAATCAACCATTAGGACTTGGAATGGGTAGAGGACTTCTTCGTGAAAACTTTAATAATAATCGTTTGACTGAACAACGAAATATGTTTCCTAGTGTTAATCAACAATATAGAGATCGAACTCGGGAAAGAGAAAGAGAAATTAAAAGACGTGAGGCAGCTGCAGAACGTGAGCGTGGTGATGATTATTCTGGTGATATTGATTATAGGGACTCTGAACGACGATATGAATGGGCTGATGACGAGCCAGAAATTATTCAAGAATCATTTACTTCTAGACAACCACAACAACGTGATAATATTGTTGACAGATGGGATCGAGATTCACCATCATCATCAACATCATGGTCTAGAGAAAGAGATTTGCCACCACCACAATCAAATAATCCATTTCAAGATCCATCATTACAATTTGAACGTCGACAACCACCACCAAGACGTGATCCTCCTCCTATGGATTATGGACCATCTTCAACTAGTCAAGGATGGAGAGAAGATCATGATATGAGAGCTGGAAGTGGTATTATTTCACCTTTATTACAACAACCACCTCAGTCTCTTCTTCAACCCCATCATCAACAACAACTTTTAGCTTCTCAACAGCAACATTTTCATCCACAACAATATTATCATCCTCCTGCTCCTCCTCATGGAGGAATATTACCACATGCAGCATCTCAAGTTCCTTTTGACAATAGATCTTCAACACAAAATTTTATGCCTACGCCGCCGTTTTATAATGACTCTTCTCATATTCGTCATCCATCAATGCCACCACCTATAAGAATGCCATCACTTTTAGGGCAACATCCAGCAGCAATGGGTGGTGGTGGTCATCATCAATATAGGATGCCTCTTCCTCCACAAGCAGTTGCATATGGTCAACGCCAACAATTTCCATATCAAGCTTCTCAGTATCCAGTGCCTCCACAGCAAAGAGTAGTAGATAATTTCGTGTCACCATCTCAACAACAACAATCTCATACATTGCAACAGCCACCATCATCATTTAATGCAAATCCAGTTAGTAATCCTGAGACTTCCATACAATCAACATTTCGTGAAAAAGCATTACAATGTTTTACAAGAGGAAACAATAATTCTTCTAGATCTCAACATCATCAGTCAAGACATCATTTAATTCAACGTCATAATAGTCGTAATAATCAATTTAATAAGAGACCTCCAAATCAACAACACAATAGTAATAATAATAATAATAATTCCTCTTCTACTACTACCCCTAATTCAACATCTACTCAAGCTAACAAATCTAATGATTCTGAACTGGCAACCAATCAAATTCGTGCTGAGCCACCACAATCTAGAGATCCAAGACTGGCTAAATCTAGAATTCAACACGGTCGTAGTTCATCAGAATCTAGAAATGAAAATAGTAATAATAATAATAGAAGAAATTTAGAACAAGCTAGAGATCGAGTGAGAAATAATCTAAATAATAGTAGTTCACAAGATAAACCTGCTACATCAAGACTACAAGAGCTTAGGAAAAATATTTCTAAAACTATTCCACTTGGAGTTAGAGGAAAACGTACATTAGATACTGATGATAACTCACTTCCATCAACACCACCTGAAAAAATTCCACGAATGGATGCAGAAGCAGATAGTTCCAATCGAGAGTCAAGTACAACAAGAGATATTAGTAGTGATAAGCCTGGTAGTAGTAAAAAGTCAAGAAGAGTTTCAGGGGGAGATAAATCAAAGTCATCATTAGGTGCTACAGAAGAATTAAAATCTAAACCTAAAAAAGGTAGCAACAACAACAAGGCTGACAACAATATTTCAATTACTAAAAAGAGAACTAGATCCAAAAGTAAAAAAGATACTGAAAAAGAAACCAACCAAAAATCAACTATTGATAATAATAATGCAAATAAAAAAGCTATTGCATCTTTCAAAATTCCTAAAATTAAGAAACCTACTCCTCCTCCAGAACCTGAACAAGTAAGAAATATTACTAACTACTACTACTACTTAGTAGAAAAATAATAATAATAATAATAATAATATGTGCATAAATATAAAACCTATGATAATTTTCCTTATAGAACTATCATAGTACAAAAAAATAATAATTATTAAAGGACGCATTTTCTTTATTTTCTGTCAACAATTTATTTACTTGCTAGGGTGTCGGTATCGAGTTTTGATTTCCACACAAATTAAGAAATACTGTTTGTAGAGCTGTATTCCTCAAGTTCAAATCTTGGTCAGTCAGTGTATCATGACTAATTGGTGCTGATAAAAGTATAAATGCTATTATTTTGCTTGCATCAAAAACTTGCTTGAGCTTGGGGGATAATATAGCCACAGCATACAAACAAAAATCTAACACAAACACACAAAAAATTCTTAAACTTCATGTCAATGTCATATAAAAAATTTTAAATTATACTTATGTATTTCTCTAACAAAGATTTTTGTAAATAGTTATTAGTAAATAGTAATTGATTAATAGTTACAATCTACTGTATACAAAGAAATACTTTGTAAATATTTATTGCTTTCTTGAGCTAAATGCTCAGCTGTATTATAATTGCACTTTTAGAGCTAATTATTGTTGCTTTTTTGCATAGGTTCCAGAAGAGTCGCAAGTTGACACTAATACTACTACTGCCAAAGACTCTGAGCATTTGATTGAAACTTTCTTAATAAATTCTATGGGTGCCGAGGAAGTAGCAAAAATGAAAAGTCAACCTCATTTCATGGCAAATATTTGTCAACTGTTTAAGGAGCATGTCAAACAACTTTTGGACAAGGATACTCCATCATCAAATGAAGTAGTAGATATTGGTGCTGTTGATGATGATGTATCATCTGTAATTGAAAGTTCTGCAATAGATGACGAAAGCGAGTCAGAATTAAATGATAGATCTAGATCAAGAGTTCGTACTCGAAAGAATACAAAACGTCGTTCATCATTAGAGAAATTACATGATGCACTAAAAGAATGGAATTTCGATGGAATGCTTCCACTAGGTAAGAGATTATAAACTTTCATTAATCTGTAATAATAATAATAATGATTTTATTATTTTATTATTGTTTTTTAGGTCCAAGACGATGCACGGTAAGAAATCTAGATGCCAAATTAATAATTATAAATTGATTTTTTTTGTTCTTGCATGCATATGTATATGTTTTAATGAATTATTAAATATATTCTTCTTTTTCAAAAAATAGAATAAAACCAAGACTGATGATTTAGAATTACCATCACCATCATCTGATGCTAATAATGGTGCAATATCTGTTCAAATATCTTCAATTGATGAGACATTGAATAATATTTTGAAACCTTCATATTCTCCAGTATCAACTGCAGGTGACCCGTCACTTGTTCTACAATCATCTTCTGCTGCTGTGTCGGAAGCAAGAGGAGGTGGTGCTGTTGGAAGAGGAAGAGGTCGAGGTGGTCGTATTAGTGCTAGAGGAAAAAAATCAGTTGCAGGAAGAGGACGAAAAGGAAAGAGTAAAGTCAGTCGAGGTAAAGGAGCAGCTACTAATACTCTTTCTTCCAACTCTAATGAGTTAACTAAAGATACTGCCAAAATAGCAAAATCTAAAGCTATTGTTAAGAAAAATATCAAGTCAAAACTTGCTCAAACTGTCTCAACATCTGAAAGAAAACTTCGACCCAGAAATAAAGTTCAAAATGGCCCAACAACAACTGTTGAAACTGAAAATACTGTTGAATCTGATCTTGCTGCTGCTGGAACTGCATCTACATCTACAAGACAAGCTAAGTTACTACAAGCTTTGGCTGCATCCATCAAGAAAAAGAAAGTCATTAATAAGAAACTACAACAAGATGGTCAAGGTCAAACAACAAATGGTGCTAATAATAATAAAAATGATGATGATGATATTATTGAAATTGCATCTTCTGAAAATACGCAACGTTTAGAAGTTCATGTTGGTTTGGGAAAAATTAAAATTGAGACTGATATTAAACCAGAGCCTGAAGATGACGAGGACGACGAAGAATTTATGTCTGATGAGGAAGGTGAACAAGAAGAAAGTAATAATGGTCAAGAGGTGTCAAATATAAATCTACTGGCTTCTTCTACGAGCACTACTACTACTACTACTACTACTAATAATAATAATAATAATAATAATAGTTCCACAACTGTAACTGACACTCCTGCAACAGAAACAACAAAACCGACTGAATTTGAACCCTTGTCAGATAAAGAATCTCCTAGTAATCAGCATAGCAATTATAATGATAATCAGCCAGAACAACTAGATACAACAAGTTTTCAAACTACTACTACCACTACATCAGCATCTATAATACAAGAATTCAATAATAGTAATCATTTTTTAGCATCGCAATCGACAACTGAAGAACCACCTCCGATTACATCATCACAATTATCTGATCAACTTGATAGTAGTAACAGTAATTTACTACTATCTCAACAAAGTTCATCACAATCTAGTATTGTACCTATGGAGAGTGATACATTACCAGAAGAACCTAGTAATAGTAAGCGTATGAAATACTACTTGAGTGATGATTATAAATATCTTACACCAGAAATTGACTCAGTATCAAAAACTACTGCACAACTCGTCTCGTCTATGGATACAGTTAGTAGTAGTTTAACATCTTTTGAAGCTAATGAAGCAGCCAATGCATTACTTTTACCATCGTCAACAATAACAACAACACAGAATACTTTCAGTACTACATTGAATGATTCAGCTAGCTTGACTATTTTAGAAACTATACAAAAAATTCATGCAAATATTAAATCAGCAACAATTCAATCAGTACCATCATCATCAAACTCATCATCATCTATGGAAGACAGCATTGTTGTTAATAATAATGATGATCAAGTTGAAAAACCTGTTGAACAATTCTATACGAGTGATGACGAAAAGTATGCTACTGCTGATATTGACTTAGATTTTCAAACAACTGCTGAATCAATAACAGCATCATCCCAAACATCAAAAGAAATTTTGGATGAAATGGAAAAAGATAAAATTGATAGTGATGAGCCAAATAATTACTACTTAAGTGATGATGATGAAAAAGAAATTAAAATGAAAATTGATATACGTAATATTATGTATGATGATAGTTCAACTGATGATGAAGAGGAAGATGAGGATAAAAAAGATATTAAAATTAAATTAGAACAAGAAATAAAAGATGAAGACATATCAAAGAAATTAAAAGCTGAATCTGAAGTAAAGAAAGAAGATGACTTCTCTAATCTTGTTAATAATGAGAATAGTATTTTGTTACCAAATGAGTCTTCTTCTAGTAATAACATTGCAAAAAGGGGTAAATGGTTTGTGCCAATATCAAGAGCTGGAGATGGTTACATTCAAAATGTTCTCTTACATGGTTATGTTCCAAAAGATAATAAAGGATTACAAGAGTTGCAACCATATGAAGCAAATTCTCTCAAAACAACATCATCAGATTCTACTAAACTCATTATATTAAAAAATTTTCGAAGTCATTCTTTAATGTTGGAACCCAACAAACTCATTCAATTTTTTAAATGTATGAGTACCATGTGTTCATATACGACTGATAGTGGAGAAGATTTTCAAAAGCATTTAGAGCTTCATGGAATACATCAATATGGATGTTCACGATTTATTCCTAAAAATGATGTACAAAAGGTATGATACATATTAAATTATTTTATTGATATCATAATCATAATATTTCAACCAACTACAAAACTCCTTGTTTAATTGTCTACTATTTTTAGGGTTGGCTATGCTGTTGTTACTGTAGTCTAGAATTTATTACTCCTGCTGCACTTCGTCATCATCTTGTGATTCAGCATGAGCGTTGCTCATATCAATGTGGAAATTGTTTCTACAGGGCTTATTATTCATCTTACGTTAATATTCATCATGTAAGTTGAGACAACTAATCTTGTGATGTATTAGTTTAAAAAATTAAGTTGTTTTTATATTTATTTTTACAGAAATTGGAACATCCAAATATGGAGGTCAAAGTTTTGAAAGGAAAAAAGTATTCTCCAACGCCAAATTTTGTTGAAGCAAGTAAGTAGGATTGTATTAGTATATTAGTAAACTACTTAGTTTCAATAAAATCATTATTTGAGACGTTTTTTTTCTTTTATTTTTAATCAATCACAGCTGTGTTCAAAATATTCGTTTATAAGTGTGTATTAGGTAAGAAAAACAAAAATATATTAGTTATTGATAATGCATTATAGATTTGGGTAATACATATATATATTCAAAAACCTTGTTCTATTTGTTAGATCCGTGCAAAGACTCACCAAAAAAATTTATTTATCGTAACGACTATCTGAATCACTTGAAAGAGTGTATGCCGTCCATTTCAAGTTATCCATGTCATTTATGTGGACTGACATTTCCTATTGATCTCATTTGTGACGTAAGTTGTATACTGTAAAAATGTCAAAGGTATCATCTATAATTAATGTTGACATTTTTATATTTATATGTATAGCATTACAAAATTCATTCTCTCTTTAAGTTCCATTGTGCCTATTGCAATTTTGCAAGTGAGGAGCGTTCTGATTTGGATAATCATTTTGTTAAAGTGCATCCAAATGTATCTGGTAAAGTGTTTACTCGGGATGGTGATAGCAAGGGAGCCAAAAAAACTCAAGTATTATCCAAAACAGATGTTAAAGAAAATAATCCATCAGGAAGTACTACTACCTCAACACTAGGATCTCAAAATTCTTCTAATCCAGCAGCTATTTCTAATACTAGTACTTCTTCTACTCCTACTCCTACTACCATTACTAGTAATAATAAAAATAATAGTGAAAGTAACAGTGATACTGGTAGTGCTATTGATGAAAGAGATAAGCTTAGTGTTTTATCATCATCACCAACACCATCATCACAATCATCAAACTACACTGGAGAGAATAGAAAAATTAATTTGGAAGGTATGCTTTTATTTTTAATTGGTGTATATTATCAACTATATTAAATTAAAATGACTTCCGTTGAATTAATAAATAGGTCGAGTTTTATTTCGTTGTGGAAATTTACCGTGTTCCTTTAGTGCTGATGAGCAATCTGAATTTAAAGATCATTTACAAATGTGCATTTATATGGCAGATAATAAAATCAGTCCTTGCTTTCATTGCGAGAGAACATTTAAACCACCTCAGATGTTGGATCATTTAAGAACTCATGGAAAGCTAAAACAAATTTGCTCCATTTGTTCTGAAAGATTTGCTATTGTTGGTGATCTCACAAAGCATTTCAAGGTTGGTGATAAATATACATATAGTGAATTAGCAAAAAAATATAAACCTAATCTAATTTATGTTTTTTTTCAAAAATTTGTTCAGTTTTCACATAAAGTATCACTATATATGAAAGTAAAAAATAGTGATTCAGATGTCATCATGTTCCCAAAAGACGTTTATAGTAAAGTGACTGATCCTTTGACTATAGCAGAGAATCATATACTTTATGCACCTAAAATTCAATTTCATCCTAGTGAAATCCAAACTATTCCAATGGTCTCTATTTTTAGGTAAGAAAAGACTTACATTTTATATATCAATATTTTATTCAAAGTATTTATTATATCAAAGATATCTAATTTTCTTTTCTTTTTTGTAATAGATCTCTTGTGCATTGTGCATTGTGTCCTTATACAACTAAAGTTAGATCGAATATTGTTCGCCATTTAGAACTTCATGAACAAGCTATTAGTGATGGTGGTGTTACTGTTGTTCCTACAAGTGCTTGGGTAAATCCTGTTCCATGTCTTGAGCGAAAAGAGCTCATGTTTGATAAAATGACTAATTGGGCTGGAAGTTCTCATACAAATAAACAGTAAGTTTTGTTCAGCAAATAAATAAATAGATTTGTACGACTGAATTTGTTAAATTATTTCTTTTTTATATTAGGGGAAACGGAATCTCGAAAGATGATACAGATAAACTTCCAGAATTTGTATTGGAACAATTTCGTTATGTTTGTAGCGTTGATGGGTGTAAACAAATTACTGGTGATGAAACTTTACTTCGAGCACATATGAAAGCTTTACACTCTGAAGTTGATGTATATAGATGTCCACATTGTTATGATAATGAAGCATCACGTAAGTTTTTACATACTAAAACAAGTTTACAGAATTAAATCTGTTACGTAATTAATTAGTATGAACATTGTTTTATATTTATAAAATAGGAAATAATCCAAAGAGCACAGTTCCTGTTGAAAAATTGTCTAATCATTTGAAATTACATGGACCACGTTTACTCAAGTGTGGTCATTGTGATTATTTAAATATACAAAAACGAGTTATGGAAAAGCATGTAATAGATCGACATAAAGAGAAAAAACCAATTCACTACTTAATTCGAAACTTAGAAAATGATGGCACATTGTCTAACAGGTACTTATGAAAATAGATCATTTGATTTATTTAATGTATATATTTAGTGTGTTAAAGTATATAATATTTTTTTAAAATTTACTTCATTAGAAGAGGATCATTTGAAGAGTCACAACCAAATTCAGATCGTTGGCGATGTATGCTATGTAAAAAAGAGTTTTCAAAGTGGGATGATGCCAAAAGTCATTGTCAAAATATTCATAAAGTTCATGGTCAATTCTCTTGTACTAATTGTTATTATTACACTGACAATGTTTTCCAAATTTCATCTCATGTTAGAAATAAGGAATGTATGGATGGTACTACAGATTCAGCTCAAATTCTTATATGGTTCATGAGGTCAGTATTAATAAATACATAAACTTTTTTTCACATAATTTTGAGATGGTCTAATGCTTAATTATTATTTTTTTACAATCTTCTAGAAGCGATACTCTTGACATGGATTCATCATCAGATGTCCATCGAGCTCCAATTTGGAGAAGACATAATCAAGTTGTGAAACACATTAGAGGAATATTTCTAGAAGAAATTAAAGAGCCAAAGACACCTAGTAAATCTACACCTTCTACTACATCTTTAGCTAGTAGCAGTAACAGTAACAGTGGTGGTGTATCAAATTTAGATAGCACATTTGCATTATTATAATTTTCAGTTTGTGCTAGTAATTGCCATATTGTAGTGTTTTCGTTCTTTGAGAGATTTTGTAAAAGTATTAAGGTATTAATTAAGAATTCAGCAGACTACTTACTATAATATACTATAATGTACTTACTATAATTGTAATAATAAATCTGTCAGAGTAATTACATACTTTTTCAAAGTGACATTGAGAAAATCATCAGCAAATATAAGCTGTTGTAGTTTATAGTCTTGTATAAACACATTTTTGTTAGAAATTGATGATGATAGAGATAAGATTTTTTTATATACAGATCTTTCCGGTCAGTGTCAGAAAATTTTAACATTGAACTTGAAAGTTTAATATCATGATTCAATCTATAAGTACATAATGAAGTATTACATGTATTATATCTATACATGTAATATGTATAAAATGTGAGACGAGTAAGGAAATATTAAACTGCAATTTTCTCATATGTAGGCACATTTATTTGAAGACGTATGTATAAACACTTAAGATATGTTGAAAATGATGCTAATTTCAGATTTACATTTACTTGATGACTTGTCTTAATCTTGAAGTTTCTTGATAATATAACACCCTTTTTATATAAAAGTCCATACAAGGAATACATTAATGATGCTGATTTTGAATGAATGAGTTGTTCCATGTATGAAGATGATGAACTAAGCGACACATAATAAAATTATTTTTGCTACGATACTTATATAATCTAAAACGAGCACTAAAAACAAAGACCTTTCTCCCCTTTTCATTTTCATACTGATGCCATAATAATAAAATACATTTCTGATGTAGAAAAGACATGAGAATTTTTTGCTACGTATGTGGCTTGTTTGTCTCAAAATGCCTCACAGACTAAACACCGTTTTTTTTATTCCAACTTGACTATTGACTTGCTCAATTAATGATAGTATTGTTTAGTTTTATTACTACTCATTGATTCTTTATATTAAAAGCGGATGATGAGTTTACACAATAATAAAAGAGATATATTAAGAGCATATATTAAGTATAGATGAAAGTTTATGTCTGGAAATCTAAAGTGTCTGACTTGAACGATCGCTCATTGAACCGAGATGGCCTGAGTACATCTCTTAAAATTAGTATCATTATCGTATTTAATAAACACCCTAATATCATAGTAAGAATATATTAAACTAACGCCTTGTGTGCATTTTAACATAGATGAAACATTTGGTTTGATTGGTAGCAAAAGCAATCGTATTCTTTTCTTAGGGAGAAATAGAGAGAGAGAGAGAGAGTTTTTAATCTTTTTAATATTTAGCCAAAAGCAAAACGTTACATCATCAAATCTATTCTATATGTATGCGTGTGTTGTATTCTCTGATTTAACTTTTTATACATATACTTCACTTGAGATCAAATGCATAAATGATTACAATCAGCAAAGTGTCTTCTAATGATTTTGATGATGGGGTGAAGAAGAAGAAAACAATAATGACTAGAGTGTTAAAGAACTAAGAATTAAAGACCCACACTTGGTTTTTCTTGAGATCACAGTCTCTCTTAAATTGGAATTACATACATGTAGAATATATCGTATCATGATCCACAACAATTCATAATACCACACACGTCACATTATATTCCAACAAAATATGTATTACATCATAGTTATTATTTGAAGGTTTAGAAAACAAAGGCATCGTCGGCTCAGCCTTTCTTTTGTAAAAGGTCAAAGTTCAGATTTTTAGTTTGAAGATGTTTAAAAGTGTCGGGCGTTAAAAGAAAAATTGTTTTAAACCAAATGAGCATGAAGATGAAGAACCTTAGACATGATATATGCACCTTGGGTTATATATATATATATATAAGTGGATATTTACGCACATATAGTAAAGAGAGAGATGAGAGAAATAAGATAAGTTTGGAATGGAATGTCTTGTTCACTCCTTCATCTCTGATGCATATAGATAAAATGTGTGTAAAGTAACGGAGCTCTTGGAATCTTTAACCTGATATTTGTTCAAAATATAATATATATGCTTATTTTTTGTACATCATCAACTTTTAAGAACTTTGAAAGTCTTTAAATACTATACCAATAAGAGTTTATTGAAAAAAGTCCAGCTGGAAAATAACATAAATAAATATTATAACTCCAGGTCCCAAAACTTACATTTTTTGTATAGTTTTCAAATTATAGAGCATATTATATTATGTAGATTGTGATGTGAGTGATGACTCACAATAATGAGTTTGTATAGATAATTTCTTGAGAGAACTTTCAAGTTCATAGGATGAAACTAAGAGTCAAAGGCATTTTTGTAGTTGATGAACTCTTTATTATCTATTATTTGTTTATTTTTTCAAGTCCGTATCATTGGCTAATTACAGTTCAAGTGGGTAGAATTTTACAAATTTGCCAATAAGTCTTCTCATATTGACTCCTAACCTGTCATTGGGTGTTTTTGTTTTTCTTCACATGAAAAAAATTGTTAAATTTCAATAGTGAAGCTGAATATGAAAGTTATTCTGGTCCCTGTGTTTGAGAGTACACTAGCTAAAAAGCTCTTGTTGGCATTGGCATTATCATTGTAGCATCATGATGGTGTGTATATATAAAAGGAACGTTTTCTCACATTGTGGATCCATATCTTCAAGAAGAGAAGAAGAGGGTATCAAACACTTCACCTCACTCAACAGCACTATATTCCAGAGCTTTAAAAATTCAGTCACTTTGTTCTGTCAATACAGTTAACAGTCGCTCTCACAGATTCCTGTTCCTGTGATTTCTCTCTTTGTAGTTGTGTGAGACAAACTAAAAGCAATTATAGTCATTGATTTTAAAAAAAATAGTTCTCATCAAATTCTTGTAGGTGAATGTAAAATTCTGTTCACCAAACATGTTGTCCCTAGTTCCAGTTTCAACAATTCTTCTCATCCTCGTTCAACTTTTGGCCAACTCTCCAATTTTGATTGAAGCTCAAGGAGATGACTTGGCTAATGAGATTCTTCCTCGTGTAGGCACTGGTAGCTGTGTGGCTGCTGGAATTTGTTGTGCTGGACGAGACTCTTCATGCGTTGTTCAAAAAGCTTCACCCAACTCAATTATTGAAGACTTGGATGATATTCCTTGTTACTGTGACCATGCTTGTCTCACCATTGGTGATTGTTGCTCTGATTTTAAGGCTGCTTGCGGTGGTGAGTATTAAAAATCTATATATTCTTTTTATGACAAAGTTCTTATACTATCTTGCAAATTACAATGTCTTACTATACCCCTAATAAACACAGATACTAGTTGAGTTGGCATTGCACATCACATCACATTATAATATACATATATAAAACATGTTACTCTATCTTGTTAGTTGATGCACCAGAGAGTTGAAGAAAAAAGTCAAAAATCTCTCCAGGGGCAGTGCATTTTTTCTGTTTATAAACAACTAGTATAGTATATATAAACTCTATGAATAGTTGTTGTATGTATTAGTGACATTAAACTTTCTAAGCTTGTTGGTAGCTGAGCTCTCTAATTGCTGTGTTGACAGAACTTGAGTTTCCAATTTGAAATATGCAACAGCAAAAAAAAGAAGTCTATAAATAGAACTTTGCTAGTTATCTCCAAAAAGTAGAAGCTAAAAACTTGACTTTATTTTTTCCCTATATGTGTACATAAGCAAGTCATCACATTATTTACTACTTTTAGCCATCGTAGTCATCTCACACAATCACTCATATCTAAATATATATATATATACGTGTGTAGAGAAGTAGAGAGCAAACCAGATGTGTCAAAGTTGTCAATAAAAGTTTTTTATGACTTTGAGGGATGAGGAGAAAATAAAGTTACTGCATCTATGGTTAGTTCAAAATTTTTCCAAGAGTGAAGTTCAAAAACAGAACATGGCAAAAAATATATAGTTTTCAAAGGGAGTAAGTATATAGTGTGCAAAATAAAAAAAAACAAGCTTCTATAAGAGTTTTACGACTTTATCATCATCATGTCAGCAATAGTGACAAATATATATACTTGAACTAAATGAAGTGTAATAAAACTTTTGAATATATAGATATAGAGTTGAATGACCCAAAGTAGAGCACAAGCACACTTAAGGTGACAAAAATGCAAGTCACTTTGGGGCATTGAGAGACATGGACATTATATATATGCTTTTTATCTACTTTAAGTTAGTGCATTAGTTGATTTTTTTTGCTTTGCTATTTTTTAGTTCAAGATTGTGAAGTATCTAATTGGGGTCAATGGTCAGAATGTGATGTGGAATGTGGCACTGGAACTATGATGAGAACGCGCTATGTCACATTAGACTCACGTCATGGTGGTAAGCTTTGTCAATCTTTTTTTTTACCCTTTGACTTGATGAATGATTAAAAATTATATGAGTTGAATAAAAGTAAAAGTGATAATAAAAAAAAAGTTTGAATGAGTTTATTATATTTGAATATATATATATAAAAGGTAAAGCTTGTCCAGCCCTTGTACAGAAAAGAGGTTGTCGTGGAACTAGATGCAATCAACAACATCACAACAGATTCACTATCGAAGGTTAGACAAATAAAAGTATACATATTTCAATTTGAAATTCACAAGTTAAAATGACAAGTGTATCTACATACTATTATTTCTATATATATATATATACATCTGCATATGCTGCTGCAAATAGAAAGATGCACTCAAGAAATTACTGTTTATGTTTACGAACAAGATGCATTTATATTTATACAGAGTTTCATGCACAAGATATACGTAATATAATATATGTGTAGGTAAAATGCTAATAAGTAAAGATCAAAGTCAAGATGAAAGAGAAATGACATGAAAAACCTCATTGTCGGTTTCAACTCAAGTCAATCTCTCCTTTTCGTTAGTCATGCACAAGTCAAGTAAGACGTGTTGCAGCATATCAATCAAGTTGATTGTAAATATGATTACAATATGTTCAGCACAGTATTATTTTTGTCCAAGAGATTCAATCTCGTCATCGTCTTCTTCTTGTTTGTTATTATTAGAGTGCTTGAATATTTGAAGTAGCATGATTGATATTCATAATATCAAACTAAATTCCTAGGTTACAACTCATGTGTACTTTTATGGTATACAATGAGTTGTTATTGTAAGTACAAAGAAAAGACTTAATATGTGGCTTGATAATGAGCATCGTACAAGATAGTTTAAGAAATTATTTTTGCCAAATTATAGCCAGGTTCTAAGTATTAACAGTTTTTTTATGACTCTCTCAAGCTATATAACGTGTAATTATTTTTTTATAGATATGGCCATTATTCTTCCTATTGAGTTTAGTGTCAAAAGGAAGTTGAATGAGAGTACTGACATCACCAAAAACCTTCGACAACGCTACCCAAAAAATCCAGCAAAGGAAAGATCTAAGCCGTAAGATAATCTTTGTTCTATCATAAAATCGTAACGTAGAAATTCTACTTTATAATGTACACACATCACATGAATAATACAAGTGTGAAAAATCGTCTTTTCTCTCTTGCCTTGTCATCCTTCAACTTTTTTTTTACTGACAATGACTTTTATAAATAGTATATGCCTCCTGAGTCGTCACTTACTTTTTGTCTAGGTCAGTTTTTCAGGGCTCAACGCAATCTATGTAATCTGAGCTAGGCGTATTTAGGATTTTTAAAGGGAGTACCTAAGGCACGAAATGTGATATCTCTTCTTCTTTTGTTTTCTAACTTACAAATGCGTAAATCCTGTGTACTGCTTCAGTAAAAATTCTTTTTTTAAATATATAAAAAAATATTTACAGATACTGTGTAGAATTTGAAGTGGCTCGATCAACACGTGCCTGTAAAACTTTTGATGCCTTAGTCAATTTACGTGAAGGTAAAAAGACGCAATCAATGATTTTTTTTTTCTAAAAAAATCCTATTTACAATTAAAATTTTTTATGTGTCTCCTCTCATATAATGTCAAATAGGTAATCGAATTTGTGTCATGTGTGAGAGAGATGCACAAAGAGCTCATTTGGACTACAAATGTACTGGCACTGGATCTGATAATGGACTTTCAACTCGCTTCACTAGCCTCAGAGAACCAGCATGTCATGGAAAATGGAAGCATATTCAATCTAGTGCCTCTTGTAATTGTGACTCTGGCCCTGATTATATTTTTGTGTAAAAGAATCTATTGTTCCCCCATTTAATTTTTTTTCTCTCTAGCTCTCATATATTACATATAATTACTTGGTAATAACTATTCTCATATTAGCTTCATGTCGTATTCATTCATTGCCAAATTACTACTGGAACTTGATAAAATTGAGAAATAATGCATAATTTACATATAATAGATTAGTTTTACAACATATGCTTGAATGTAGAAGAATATTAGTAATAAATCAGGCAGAGCCTGAGACATATCTTGAATCTCATTATATATATATATATCAGCCAAAAACAAATAACTACAACAATCCATACTTAATGACAACTCTCTGCTACGCACACTGCCGAAGTAATGATATTGCCTGCCTGTATGGATTTTGTTTTATTATAATTTTGATTTCTACAAAACAAAATACTGTATAATAAATGAGTGAATCATGATATGAAACTCTTTCTCTCCGTGATTATATATATATATATTGATTGATTTTTAACCTTGTAATATAATACAACTATCTACTTGTTGTTTTTTTCTCTCAATTAGTCCTTAGTTCATTAAGCAACAATTATTTGCTGCTACTACTGTAGCTGTGTGTATTAGTAAAATAGATATATATTCAAGGACAAAATATTAAATGAAAGGAGGAAATATATATATGAAGATGAGTAATAACTATATGGATAACATGTAAATTGCAAAATCATGAAGGAATTGAATATATAATATAATACTTTTTACAATACAGAGCATGAAATAAATAAAACTCATTGTGTGCCAAAATACTGAATAACTGTGTATGATGACGCATTCTTAAGCATACCTAAACTATATACTCTACTCAGAAAAGACTCATCTAGTCATCAGCAACTTAGAATTTATAAATACACTATATTCGCCATAAGATTTGGATTACTGTGTTGAGTGATTCAAGTTTTAAAAAATTTATAATAATATTTTCACCTAATTTGATTATGTACTTATGTAGAGCGTAATAATTACTACATTGCTTAGGTAAAGGTTGCATAAGAAGCGTATTATTATGTATATGTCCAATATACATTTCACCAAGTCAATCACCTTCCTTTGATGACAAGTAGAGATGCTTGCCAAGAGGAAATACAAGTTAGAAAATTAAATAGGCAAATAAACATGAGTTCTCTACACGAGTAAATGACAGTTTTAGACAATTCCTTCTTCTCGTGAAATTGAATACTTTTACTTGCGTTTATTAAATCTTTTAACACACATACTGATTATACTGTATAGTACTTACGCTTTACGCAAAGTCTAAAAGTAAGTCTGAAACATCTGGTTTAAATTAAGCTTTCATGAGAATGACTATATGTTTGTTGTAGTATATGTTCATTACATAAGATTATCACAAATATAACTAGCTAGTAAAAATGCATAGCTTTCAGCTACATGTCACTTATACATCCTATACAGAGCATGAAGTTGAATGAATGCAGTCTGAGTGCCAAGTCATCTGCAATGCAACTATCGTCTCACAAAAGTCTAACAGAGTAAATTGTCTTGTCGGGTTCTATAAAAGAAATTATACAATACAATTTACATTACAAACATTCTTATTTTCTCTTCTTCTAACAGGCTAGAGAATGTAAGTAACTCAGACAGATTTCGGTATATTATTGGCACATTAAGGAAATAGAAAAAATGTTTTGTTCATACCTTTACTAATAAAAATTTATAATATTCTGTCAATAAGTGACTGATAGAATTCATTATATATATATATGTATTCTTCAAGAATTCAACAACATCAAACAGCTTGATTTCTCTGCTTGTGACCTATGAGCTTAACAAAAAAGCTACATTACAATTTTTGTATATGGTAAGATAAAATATGCATCCAAGGTATATATAATAGAAATAAACCAACATAAAATATCATAATGGAACACAAGAAATTATATTCCAAAAAAAATTATTATCAAGTTTAAGTAGTAGTATACAGAAATAATTATGACTGGTCTAGACTGAGTTTTACAAGGTACTATATATTGCTTGTTGACGTTTCTTTCAATTTAAATTTTGTCCAATTGATGATTACATAAAATGCGATTATGACTTATTACTAATATTTACATCAATAATCATTATCTATTCAGATTGGTAAGATATAAAGTCTTCAATTCAGTTTTTTGCGAGTTTTCAAATAATGCAGCTCTATTTTGACAATCTCCTTTTTTCACCCAATGACCATAGACTCTAAATGCACAATTATCTATTGCCTATTGATTTAAATAAATAAAATTATTATCATTATTACTGACATTAGGCAAATAGTTTTTTATAATTACAACTTACTTTTCTAAAAGATTTAATCCTATATGGATCTTGTGTTGCGACAGTCATAGAGAGAGCTTCAGGTGTATGACGTAGTCTTTGTATTCTCACCATACAACGTACACAAAGAATAGCAAATCGAAATGATTTTCTGGCATCAAAAGTTTTAATCTTACAATACTGCATAAATTTAAAAGAAAGAAAAATTCCAAGTTATTGTTGCAAATCTTTATTATATACATATATTATTAATTTCTGAGTAACTTACAAGAGCCTGAAAGAACTCATGCTTCATTGCTTCACGAATAGAAAGGCGCTTTGAAGGTTCAACAACCAAGAGTTTCCTAATTAGGTCCTTTGGTGCTTCTATAAGAAAAACAAAGCCAAAATACATAATATATAATAATACATATCGCTTGTAACACGTCAAATCTTACCTGTAACACCATCCCACTCTGGACTTACAAATGAGTATTTTCCTTCCATTATATTTCGAAGCATAACCATTTGTTTCCGATGCCAAAATGGTGGACAACCTACAAGTCTATATAAATAATAAAATTTCAAATTTATAATTAACTGTAAACTTAGTAACAAATTGTAAACTTACAATGTGTACATGATCACTCCGCAAGCCCACCTAATGATAAATTGTACAAAAATAAAAACAATAATCTAAAAATTAATAAATACAAAACATGTGTAATCATATTAAGAAATTACATAGAACTACTAATTTACTGAGTAAGAAAGTACTGTATATTAAAAACTACTATAAGACTAGTATATGTATAAACACAAAACTACTAACACGTCTACAGATTCATCATATCCATCTTGACTCTCGTACATGGCAGCTTTCAATAATTCAGGAGCTAGATAGCCTGGTGTCCCACAAACGTCTTTAAAGATATTTATTAGTAGTAGTAGTAGTGAGTTCAAGTAGTAGTAGCCAAATCACCAAGAGTCAGTCATGCACCAAAAAACAAAGACAAAAAAAACAAAAGAACACATTGAGAGTAAAAAAAACCTTTTGGGTTTGAATACCTACATGTCAACTTTATCATCATAGCCTTCATGATTTTCAAACATGTTGCATCGTAATATTTCTGGAGCTAAATAACCCACTGTTCCACGCAACTCTGATTGCATGGAACAAATAAAATAAGTATTTATATTGATGATAACTAATAATGTTTTTTTACTACTCTAATGAAAAAGATTATTGTCACAAACCAAAAAAAAATAATAATAAGATAAACATATATTTATCGTTTAGTTCTTACCAAATAATTTTTCTCCAGGTTTTAATAATTTAGCAAATCCAAAATCAGTGAGTTTGACATTAAAATTATCATCCAGAAGAATATTTTCTGGTTTCAAATCTCTGTGAACGATATTTTTACTGTGAACAAAGTGTAAAGCTTCAAGTAGTTGTCTCATTATATACCTAAAAATAATTATAAATAAATAATATCATAGCATATAATAAGAAGGATGAATTAAACTTTTAATAAGAAAACTTACTTAGTCCTTTTTTCTGATAGTGTGACAACATTTGTTAAATAGTCAAAAAGTTCTCCATTACGACATAGTTCAAACACTAGAAAAATAAATGTACTAGACTCGAACACATCATGTAATTCAACTGAAAGAAAGTAAATAATACACAACAATTAAAACTTTGATCTTCTGTTTATCATAGTTTTGTAAAGAAAATCATATTATCTTACTTATATATGGATGGCCTGCAACCATTCGAAGAATACTAACTTCACTTATTGTAGAGTCTCTAATGTCTTCAGTATTTTTGTCTTCATTGCTTAAATCAATTATTTTGGCAGCATACTCTCGTCCAGTTTCTTTCTCAATACATCGTCTTACAGTTGAACTTACACCTCTATTATATTAAAAAGAAAATTAGTCAGGAAACCATGTTATACAAAAAAATATGAAGTATTATTTTTGATTACCTTCCTAGCACTTCCTTTGGTTCATATTTTGCATAAAACTCCTTCGCTGCATCTTGATCTGGAAGAATGTCATCACTTTCATCTCGAGCCATTTGCATCTGGATTTCCTGTTTTTGTTTTCAATGTGTCCAAGAACTTATAAATAAAATAAGTATGAAATATACTTCGAGTTTAGTTGACCAGCAGCACCTTTTCACAATTCATATCTGTTGTATAAAAATGAATTGTAAAGATTTAAATTATGACGGAGTAGATGACTAATTAGCTTTGATTTATGAAGAAGAAGTAAATATAAACAGAGTAATTCATAATTATTTGTTATTTTCATGATCAACAACAGCTGATTAAGTTCAACAATGACGTCAGATCTCGCGGCTTATTTCTCTTCTTAGCATCACTTTTTAGACAGATGGGGTTATAAGCCACTAGCCGCGCTTCAAACTTTAATTCAATATTATTGTTATTCAATCCGCTGATCGGCAAAAATGAAAACATAATTTTTTCTCAATGAATTATTGACAAATTAGTTTTCTACGTAAGAAAGTGTTCATATATCATTTCATTGTCATACCTTCTTTGAATTTGAAATGATGTCCTTGTTTTACGACAATAGTATATAACTGTTAAAATTTCCAATTTTGTTTACTACTATAGTATTATTTATTATAACTAACTTGAGACGCCAAATACAATTATATTGTAATGATTCCAAATCTGCAAATTATTATTAATTATTATATTAGCTGATCTACTAAGTGTCTTCTTTTTGAGTGTACATATAATTATACATATAACCAAACTTATTAATGGATATGGATCACAAGAAAAACTCTCAACGGTAAGTTTCAAAATTCACTCATTAAGAAATTATCATCACTCAAAAAAGATCATTTCTTTTTTTTAATAGAAGGCAGAAACGTGGCTCCAAAGGGCTGGAAGACAATTTCTGGGATTGTTCTGTCTGCACCTTTCGTAATACTGCTGAAGCTTTTAAATGTGCCATGTGCGATGTTCGTAAAGGCACATCTACCAGGTTTGTTTTTTAGTTCAATCATTACACATTAGTTTGTTTTTTCAATTAAAATAGTATAACAATATATATAATAAACATAGGAAGCCACGACTTAATCCTCAGTTGGTTGCACAGCAAGTTGCTCAACAGCTAACAGTAAATCCAACAAAATCAACTACTTCTGGTGGTGGAGGAAGTGTGACTGCAACAGCTACTGGAGGAGGAACAAGGCGTGAAGGAAGCAAAGAACGTAAAACACCACATCACCATCACTCAAATAATTCTTTTGGTCAACATAGCCATCATCCTGATCACTCTGCCAATTCCGAGCAACAGCCATCACAATTAAAACATCGGAAAAAGAAAATTCGCAATATGTAAGTGGACGAAAAAAAAAGATTTTGTATTATAAAACCAGTTAAATTATTCCATTGTTTTTAATTTGGTTATTTCAGTCGTCCTCGTCTAAAAAACATAGATAGAACAACAGTAGTGCGTCAACCAGTGACAGTGAATAATGTGACTGTGGTCATCACTGAATTCCTTCCTAAAAGTCAAACTCAACAATCTCAAGTTCCTTCTTCCAATAATAATAATAATAACAATACCACAGCTCCAGTCATTCATTCTTTTGCTCCTCCTCATGTGACTCATCATGGAAATGGTCATTCGTCATCTGATGGCAGCCACTCTAATGATATTCTAACAACAAATCTCAATAGTTCTACTAGTAATATCAGAATGACCAATATTACAACTCATCACTCCTAACCATTAATTATGTAATTTAGCTTAAAATTATTAATAGAATCAACATTACATAATAGTTGAAAGTATTATTATGACTAAATTTAACTACTACATACAATTGTATGGTCATAGGTCGAACTTAAACAAGCTAGTTGTTCATCAGGTGACTAAATTGTGGCCTGTTTTTGGACCATAAATAGTTATTATATTTGCATTGCATTTGCACCATGACTAGAATAAATTACTAAAGTTGGGCCACTATGCTTCCAGCTTAAAACGAAGAAAAACCATGAAGGTTTTTCTTTCTAGCATAGAGGCCTTATAAATAACTTATTCTAGCCCTGATTTGCACGACTCAAGCTACTTAATTAATTAAAGATAGTAAGTAAGTATATTGTGTAATATATAGTCTCTAGAAAGGTAGAAAATAGTTGAGATTACTTTAGACTAATTTTTATTAAGTTATTATAAAAAAACTAGTATTGTGACTCTATAAGTTTTATATAAAATTATTGAAAACCTTTAATTTTAAAATGTTAAAAATTGCTTAAAGACTGTATAGTGGCTGAAAGATTTTGTACAACGATAAAAAATTAGGATTAAAAGTAAAATTTGAATATAAAGAAAGAGAATGAATGATAATAACAATAATATACGCTAAGTGATGATTTTGACTTACTACATATATTTAAAAAAATCCTTGTAGAAGTTCAGAGAAGCTACTACTTACTACATACTACTACATAATAAATAATAAATTAGTTTAATAATGCTAATGATGGTTTAATCATATACAATTAAAATGCGATTTTTCTTAATATATTACAAACAAATATTCAAGAAAAAGTATGATAAAATAAAAAAAAAACTATTATGAACGAAATATAAATCCAACTTCTTTTTATCTTTTTAAAATCTCCATCATTTTATTACATGAACGATTGTCCCATCTATTTATTATTATAAATTTTTCCTAGACAGTTTCTTTTTCTTATTATTATTACTATTATTGTCAAAAAACTGTTCAAAATTTGGATAATCTTGAAAAGTTTTTTCAGGTAGATATGACTGTTTCAATGTTTGAACTTGACTAATTTTTGCAGAACCTAAACATTGTTGATCTTTATAGAAAACTGCCACTTGGCCTGGCGTAACAGCTCTAGTTGGAATACTTAAATGAATCCATAAACCTTCTGAATTTGTTTCTTCAATTTGGCATGGAATACTCCATTGTGTATGTTGAAAACGAAACATGCATGTCAATCTTTGGTTATGACTACTACTGAATCGTAAAAATGGTGAATCAGAAATCCATTGAGGTTTTTCAGTTAGAACTTCATTAGCATATAATGCTGGATGATCATGAGATGCTGCAACGTAAACAAGTTGTCTCCTGGAATCTCGATGAGTCACATAAAAAGCTGAATTGAGTCCTCCTATGCCACATCTTTGTCCTAAAGTTAAATTATGAACTCCACAGTGTTCACCAACAACGTTCCATGTATCAACGTCAACTACTTTTCCTGGAGAGTTGTCGATATACTATACATTTAAAAGAAAGCAAAATTACTGTAATCATTGATGCAGCATTCTTAAGATACAGCCATATTTAAAATTTAAGTTTATGTAATGTATGTATACCTGAGATATAAAATCCTTAAATTTACGATGGCCAATAAAACAAATACCAGTAGAATCTTTCTTGGATGCTAAAAAATTCATTCCAAAGCTTGAAGCTAAATTTCTAACTGATGATTTTAGTAGAGAACCTAATGGAAACATTGTACGTGATAATGCAATTGAAGGCACACTTGATAAAAATAATGTTTGGTCTTTCCAAATATCAACTGCACGTAATAATTGAGCTTCTACATACATTGAAGAAAGAAAAAAAGTAGTTTTAAGTGATAAACACAGATATATATTTTATAACACTTACGACTAGTTTCGTCATATGATTCGAGATATGGTCCAAACTGCCATAAAAAAGAGAGAAAACAATATAAATAAATCCAAAACAAATCTGAATTGTAAGATCATACATTGGTTCTTGCATAATGTCCAGTAGCAATGGCATCAACTCTTAATTTCTCTATAGCATAAGAGTAAAAAGCTCCGAATTTAATATAGCGATTGCACAAGACATCTGGATTCGGTGTCCATCCTTTTTCATAGTCATCAACTAATGACCTAAAAAACAACAATTAAGTTTTTATCTTCAAAACTCTTTTTCTTCGTACTGATTCTCAATAAAGTCATCCAAAAACTCACGTGAATACATTATTCCAATATTCTTTGATGAAAGTTACACGAATAAATTCAATGTCTAAATGATGACAAACTGCTCTAGCATCAGCAACATCTTCCTCAATATTTAAACATGATCCAGCTTCATCACGAGAATCCCAATTTTCCATGTAGATACCAAGTACTCGGAATCCTATGAATGTTAATTAATTAAAAATTATATAGTCTACTTATGTTTATAATTCTAAAAAGAATACTTCTTCTCTTCAAAAGAGCAGCAGCCACTGCTGAGTCGACACCGCCAGACAATCCGACGGCCACCGTCTTAAACATAGTGAGAACATTGGTGAAGCGCATAAAAGTTTTTTCCTGTGACTGATTAAATTAATTGAGGTAATGTTCTCACTTTTCACTCACTCTGCACTCTTACTTGATTTTTGCAATTGAAAAGTAGAAACCGCTTTTGCCTCACTGTCTGAATCATTTCTTTACCATTAGTAGGAACCGGGGTAATGTAACACAACATTTTAAATTAGGATTCTTAATCATCTTATTAATTCGCTAATTATTGTTTCCTTGATTCTTCAATTAAAAAACAGTCTCTAAAAGAAATACATTTCCAGCATTCAGTTAGCCAGTATATGACTACTCTATCGATTATTTATAAACATAATATCATTAATTTCAATTTAAATGCAAAACTTAGTTGTTTAGAGAACTCAGAAAACATCGTTTCATATGCATAAAGTACATCTCATCTCATCATCATGATGGCTTTTATAATACATAATTTACTTTGAGTAATTTCCAAAAGATAACTCAAGAAACACGACGGCAATTCAATTAACAGAGCAGAGCTCCTTGTATAATATGTCTTATGATGTTGATGAAGTTTCCAGTTGATTTAATTTTATCATTAGCATTATGTACTCCGACCGGACGTATTATAAAGATTCTTCTCTTAAGTGATGATGATAATACAACAAGTCTTCCAAGAAGAAGAAGAAATGACATAAGAGTTTTTACCACCACCAGTATATAGTGTAGTTATTATGCATTACTATTTAAGGACAACTAACTACAACTTGAAGTCTTCAAGGGCGAAGGACAAACTCGTCTTCCACTAATAGAGACGACGAAGCTATATAGGTAGAAGAAGCTATATATAGAATAACAATAAATGCAATGGAAAGAAGAGCCTTATATACCTTCTTCTTTTTAGCCTGTTACAATACAATAAGTTATAAGCATCCATCCACTGGAGAGAAAGAAAGAAAGAAAGACAAGACAAACGAGTTGGAAGCATTGAAGCCAAGTTTAGTGTAGGAAGTAGGGTAGTAGGCTACTAAAACAGTTGGGAAAGCTGCTGGAAACTCTACTACTTACTTACTACAACCGTTTGTACGTGATGTGTTAGTCTTATAATACGAGTTCTCTAATGAAATTCCTCACTTTGGAAATATGAGAAGTAGTAGTAGTAGTAGTAGTAAGTAGTTTAGAGTAGCAGTAGCATTATATAACACGTATAAAGTTGTTGGAACAAAAATATCGACCATGCGCCATTGAAAAGCTGGAGAAAAAAAAGTTTTTTCTCCAGTGAAGCTCTCGGGGAATTTTGTATATATAGAGAGTTTTAGAATAAGAAAGGTGCTTTTGCGTAACATAAGCCTCTTCTTGTCTTTATCATTCCAGTCCAGGCCAAGTCAGTCTCCACCCCTAGTTTCTCCATTTTGGTCCAACTCACAACTCCTTCCTTATGAGCTCAACATTGAAGAGTCCAAAAACTGTTCCAATACAAGCATATATATATATATATATATATATACAAATACTAACTACAACTGGAAGAGAAAAAGAGAAAGAGAAAGAGAGAACTCGGGCTATATAGTTGTTAAAAATTGGAGTTCCTCACTTGAAACGTACTAGAAATACATAGCATAAAGACTCTCTTTTCCTTTTTGTCCTCTGGAGAAAGTGATATTACTCAAAAAAAAGTTATTTTAATCACCGAAAAGTGTGATAAAAACATATACAAAAGAAGAGAATAAAAAAGATTAATAATAATTTGAAGTTGTAAGGAGACTCAAAGTACAAGGTCATTTTTAAATCCAAGTCAAAAGAAAGAGTACAATTTCTATAATATTTGAGTTGAGTGTATTGCAATTGGAGAAAGTTGAGGAGAAAGTTTTTGCCTATTTTGTAAAAAAGTGTTTCTTTTTTGTATGATGACCTTTGAGAGTCGTGACTATTATTGTCACATTTTTGACTCTCGTCATTATTGTCTATGCAGCGTTTTAGTTGCCTTCGTCTTGTCCTCCAGTCATGAAGACTTCTGAGCTCAGTGTGACGACTTCCCCTCCTATGTCAACTTCTTACTAACACAAGTTGCTAACTATCGACCTTGTAAGTGATCTGACATCAATGAAAATATAGTGTCTCAAGTTTTTGAAATAATTATTTACAGAGACTTGAGAGTTGTGCAATAAATAATAATGTGTTGTCACATTTTGCCCTTTTACTTATATAGTTATAGCTAGCAAAAAAATACAAGTTCATTTTATCTTTTGATTCTTTTTTAAATATTCAATTCGTCAATCCATTATTCATTACTAATCAATGATTAGTAGTACATTGAGTCAAAGTATACTTATATAGTGATTTATGTAATTATTCAGTAGAGAAGCACATGTGTGTGTGAGAGCTCTAATGTAATACACTATTGTGGTTTATTTGGTTATAATAATAATACTATTATGTACTTTTTATGTATGTAAGTATATATGATATTTAGAATATATTATTACATATTGTAGTGAATTGCGAGTTATTATGATAGTTAAATTACATATGAAATAGATAGAAGAAGAAACTAGGCAGAACGGAAACACATGTTGTAGATATATTTATATATGCTCGGTGATCATATATGTATGTATATATATATGTAATAGCTCATATAACATTCCATTCTGGATTTTTCTATTCTAAAAAAAATTTCATTTGTGTTGAATGTAGAGTTGAGCAGCAATGATTGACCCAAGTTCATCAGAGGAAGAGAGTGATGATGAGCACCACAGAGAGCCACCAACAGCACCACCACATGGAGTTAGAGCATCATCACATTTTCACGCTGAGCAATCTAGTCTTGACGTTCCTGGAGCACCTAATCGCTCTTATTCCCCTAATTCAACTACCTCCACTGACACTCTTAATGTAGCTCATGCTGGACATCACGTTGGTGGTGCCCTAGGCTCTAGTTCAGGCCCTGGTGGCCCAACTAGAGGAGGAGTGTCTTTGCCCAGACCAACTAGTCCAAGTCCATCACTAGTTTCAGAAAAAACTGTTCAAGAGCCAATTGATCCTCAGGTACTTATAATTAATATGACATGAAAAGAAGATATTGAAACAACTATCAATAATGACATGTTAATTTTGGAAACAAAAACTGTAGGAAAAACAAGAGCGTGAAGAAGAATTAAGAAAAATACGGTTGCAACTCTACGTGTATGTGTCACGATGTGTGGCCTATCCATTCAATGCCAAGCAACCGACTGACATGACTAAGAGACATACAAAAGTGACTAAATCTCAGTCAGAAACTATTCTCTCTCGTTTTCAGGTAATATATAGAAGATATATATATAGCTAAATTAATTACATAAAAATCTATATAATATTTATAGTCTTCTCTAAATTAGGAGAGCTTTAATCTAAAAAAATATTTGTAATATTACAGAGCTTTCTGAAAGGTGATACTCAGATAGCAGCAGATGAAGCTTTTCAAAATGCAATTCTACATTACAGTGAAGTCTTTCTGAAATCCGACCGTCTTAAAGTATACACATGAAATTTTTTTTAAAACTACTAGTTTTTTATAAAAGTTGGCTACTAATAATAATGACATGATTTTTTTGATTGTTTTGTAATTATTTGTAGGCCCAAGTTCAAGCAGGAGCATGCTCTCATCATGACTATCGTGAGGTTTTCAGAAATTATGTTGAAAAGCGAGTTCGTTCTCTCCCAGAAATTGACGGACTTAGTAAAGAAACAGTGTTGGCTTCTTGGATGGCAAAGTTTGATTGTATCTTCAAAGGTGATGAAGACACCAAGAGGCCAAGACTACAACAAAATTTACATTCAGAACTCATATTATCTAAAGAACAACTATATGATATGTTTCAACAAATCCTTGGAGTCAAAAAGTTTGAGCATCAACTTCTTTTCAATGCCCTTCAGGTTAGATTGATTAAATATATGAGTATTAGTATGTATTAACTAACAATGTTGTTGTTATAAATGTACTATAGTTGGACTCGGCAGATGAACAGGCAGCAGCAATTCGTAGAGGTAACTAATCATTACAATTTGCAACAATGAACTATCTAATAATTATAATTAGTACTTAGTGATAAGTATAAATAGGTTTTTCAATGAAAAGATAAATAAATGACACACCTCATATGTATTTACCTCATTATATTATATAGAATTGGACGGTCGTCGACAAAAAGTATCAGATATGGAAAGGAATCGAAAGTTAATGCCACGATTTGTGTTGAAAGAAATGGAATCATTGTATATAGAAGAGTGTCGAGCAGCCATCAATACCCTAATGGCCAATTTGGAAAGTCTACCCGTGTCAAAAGGATCAACGGACTCAAAATACGGCCTGAAATTAAAAAAGTATAATCATAGGTATGTATGCATTTTGTAGTGATCGTCTTGTAGTCAAGATGGTCGGCTTGTGACTCGAGTGCAAAGATCGCAGAGTTAAATTTAAGCTTTACTTTTTACTGTATACAACTTTTCGTCCAAATTTAAAGGAGAAGCTCAGTACTAAGGTAATTATTACTCAATCTCAATCTCTGTCTCTCGTTGAATGTTCGTTCGCCCGTCCAAATCCGTCTGTCTCTCAAAAATCTTATTCACTTTATCTATACGTGTGTGGCTGACTGTTTGTGTCAGAAATTCTCTTCCATAATTTTTGCACCCTTTTTTCAATCTCACAATATCACTCTCAAAAAATACCCAAGACTCTATATCAAAAATATGATTTTATTATTATTATTATTATTTATTCTTATTTATTTCAAGTTCAATATATATTTAATAATATATATTATGTGTATGTGTCTATCTATATATATATATGTGTGTATATTATAATTTCTCTTCTCTCTTCTCACAACAAAAAGAAACAAACTACTCTTCTATTCTTACCCTGAATGTTTTATTTTTCAAATTAACAATGTTTACTTACATTATGTGTGTGGCGTGTGGCCTCTCTCCGAATGTGTTTTCTTTCTTTAACAATATACATTTTCAATGTTGATTATTTTTAAATGCTATATAATATTTGTATATAATCTACACAGTTTTGCTAGCTTACATATATATGTGTGTGTTGTATACATTCATCTATATATATATATTATGTATATAGATACTAGTGTCTTGAATTTTAAATAATTATTAGTAGTTTTAAGACCATCTAAAAATATATAACAATAATATATATTTTAGACTTTTTCTATGGAAAAGTCTTACCCTGTTGTTTGAATGACATTGTTTTTGTCAAACTATTTCCTTTGCTTTCTCTGATGGTCTAGATCGCAGTCCTCACTAGCCAAACTGGAGGGCGAGTCTGGAGAGTGTGACACCCAATTAAGTAAAATGGATGTTGTCCTTACTTTTCAGCTAGAGGTACAGAATAAGTTGTATTTATTAATTTATACAAAATTATTATTATTACTATTGTCATTTTTCAAAAGGTAATTGTAATGGAGGTCAAGGGTCTAAAGTCGCTAGCGCCAAATAGAATCGTCTACTGTACAATGGAAGTAGAGGGTGGAGAAAAATTACAAACAGATCAAGCTGAAGCATCGAAGCCAATGTAAGATTATAAAGATATATATATTTTAATTGTTAAAACTGATACCGTAAATTCTCTAATAAACGCCTGGGCGTTTATTTATTTTGAACGGCCTCAACCCCTGGCGTTTAATAGGGACCGGCGATTAATGGAGACTGGCGCTTATTAAATAAACGCGATGCTGTAGATAGACATTTCGATTTTTTTCATATTTTATTAGAAAAAAATCTTTATTAGCAAGAGTAATATGCATACTTGAGTACTT
>VCNE01013430.1:0-46553 GCA_009869805.1 Oncopodura yosiiana
TCAATATATTTAAAAAACACCACATTTCGCGACATGTCTTTATGAAATCCCCTAAAATTTGCATATTTTCAGATCCCATGTTAGCTGTCTTGAAGAGTACCAATAAATACAATAATGTTTAAATCACGAGAATGTGTTCCCTAACAAGTTGGTTGCTTCATATTAGGTTGATTAATATAGTATACTTGGACGAGATTTAAATTACAACATGATACGAGACAAAATGCCAAAAGAAGGCAACATATTTCCATTCCAGGGCCACTGTGTTACTTTTAATATCAATCTGGTAGTATAAAGTTTATAAACTGAGAAAAGACAATATTTTTACATCATATTGATTAATTGTATATCTAATGATATTTAAAAACACACACACACACACACCATATTCATTCCGGTACGTTTGATAAACGGTATTTCCACAGCATTGTAATTGTAGTAAAGTTAGAAAGTAGTTGATGAGAGGAGATGAGCTAGTTAGTATTGCTTGTGAGAGGTTTCTGTCGCGTCACGTTGAGACAGATTTATTAACTGCCAAAATATTTGTGCCTATTGTTTTAACAAAGAGATTACTAATAATGATTAAAAGAGTGAGTTGTGGACCACAACTTATGGTTGTTTCAAAATTGAACATATATAATAAAATGCCATAAAATTTAATACGATAGTGTTATTATTAGATACGCTGATTAGAAAACTACAAGTTACGAAAAATGGAAAAAATTGAAAATGATGAAATTTAAAACACAGAATCATATAAAAAGTTGTTACTTGGTGCTAGTGTTTTATGAGATTGTCGAATTGTTAGATATTATTTTGAAAATGTTGGTAGATTTTTGTAGAGCAAATACATAACAATGTTTGTACCTGGATTTACTAAAATATATTGTCTGTTTGTACAACACTACTTTAGGGCTATAATTGAGATTGAGTATATCATAAACTATATTTGTTCTGTCTTGGTTAAAAAACATTTAGACATTCCTCTCATCATCATGAATTTCCAGAAATACAACCACTTTATTTTCAGCTTTAATTTGTAGTACTTTTTAAAATCTGAGACGTACTTTTGAGCTTGTATGATATGTTTTATGTAAAAATAAATTTGACATATTTCGACATTTTATATACTCAAATATGTATGAAACCAACAACCAACCAAAGATGTATTCAAAAAAAATACAACACCTCTAACAATAAAATGTATAGAGTTACAATTTATTATTGGGTCATGATGATTCATAACAATAATCTCATTTCTAATAATTTATAATCTGAGTTATGTAATTATTAAAGTTTTACTTACTAGTGACACAATACTATTTAGAAAAATAGTAATGCTAATCATTGTTGGAATTGAAAGTCAAAACAGGCAATGATGAATTTATACAAAGAATGTTTGTAATATGAAAGTCTACGACAAATAGTAAAATTGATGTAATAGCAACAAAAAAGTATCTAATAAATCTCATTCTGGATCAAGTAATAAAAAGTTAGTTTACTGTTGTTCATCATTTTATTTTCATGAGTTCAAAATAATCTTTCAATTTGAAACTTTCAAATCAAATAATCTATCATGAAATAAGAAACCAAAAAGGAAACAAAGTTCTCAATAAAAGACGAAGCCTCTATCAAAGAACACGTGACTTCTCAAGACGCCCTCCATCAACACAAATAAGTTTTGCAGCAAGACATTTTTATTTCATATTTTGCTTTTCTTGTAGTTTGTCAATTTTTGTAAAATGTAAATAATTAAAATTAATTTTCGGTATTGTCAACCGAAGAAAAGTCAAATGCAAGTTAATAATTGCTGAAAGTATACATGCTACAATACATTACTATATAAATTCCAAAACCAGATGCAAAAATTCACTGTGCTCAGCTCAACATTGAACATGCAACAAGACTTTTAAAGACAGCAACAAACAACAGAAATTCTAATAAGAATGTGAATTTCATCGTAAGTTTTATTAAAGATTTGATTGATTTTGTAAAATATTTACTATAAATAGACCATGACAAAGTCATATCTTTGTTTCAAATTAACATGAAAGGGATAGTGAATTCTTGATTACATGATGTTGGATGTTATATTTTGCACTTTAAATGAAGAGCATGTGTAATCAAATCATTACATTATAAATACTATTAATCACGTGTATTAAATTTAAAGATACACTTAACCATGGGTAATTGCGATTTAGATTTAAGATGAAAGAGTTCAAAGTCTTCAAAAGAGTAGTTGCAATCTCAAAGAGTGAAGAGAGATTACCAGTTACTTATTTTGTCTTTAGAAAAGATTTTTCCTTTTGTCACTTTATTATTATATACTGCAATTCTGTGATAAGTGAAGTATTGATAGCTACTTCCATCTTTTTGTGTCAGTAGTGTGGGAGGTCAATGACGTGAGATATTACATGTGTGTTGTATAAATAGATATAATGCATTCGCATTAATTTGACTAACGAAGGAATGTGATTTTTTTTGAATAGATGCAACTTGATGTCAACCAAAAAAGACGATCTATAACAAATAGAACTACTTCTAATAATATAATTTTTTGAGGTTGAAGAAGCTACCATCAAATGTGCACACTTATAAAATATGTCGTTTCCGAATATGATTCAAGGAAGCTTTGTTCTATTTGTTTTTATATTTTATATTGGTAAGTCAAATTTTGAAAAATTTTTTTAAGTTCATTGATTATATATAGTTTATCTATGAATAGGTACAATTAGAGCAAATGATGGCATCGACAATGATCTTCAATCGGATATAACAGTAATTGACAATATGAAGGAGAGAAAATGGGGCATTGTTATTCTTCCAGCACCAGGAAATTCTGCAAATACATTAGTGAAGCGAATTGACGACACATTAAATCTTACTTGTATGGTAGAACATTACAGAAATCAAGATGACAACAGTTCAGAAGATATGAAAAATTTTGATCAATTATTCAAGATCTCGTGGTACTTGCCTATAATGCCACAAAATAGGTAATTTCTTTTGATATTATATTAAACTTTATTGGCTTGCATGTACATATACAAAATTTATTGACCCGTTTGTATTCTTTTTGAACATTTATAGTAAAAACAGAGTGAGTTTTCATGATTCGCCAAATTCTTTACAACTAATAGTTGACCATTTAAGAGAAAGTGATAGTGGACAGTATGAATGTGAAGCAAGATTTTTTAGACATAATTATTCAGAATCTGCTAGAGGTATAATAAATTTTACATCACGAACTTACTTTTCAGTTTTTTTAATTGTTTGAATAAACTTTACATATTTCAGAATCTGTAAAAATTCGTGTCAAGCCAAGTAAGTTTTTAATTATATGAATTTTAATTATGATTAAACTTTTTATTATTGTCTTTGTATGTCTACATGCATAAAATTATTTTTTTCCAGAAAAAGGTACATGCTCAGAACCAAATTTTGCTTGTCCAACTGGAGAGTGCATATCTAGGAGATTTCTTTGTGACTCGATGAATGATTGTAAAGATGGTTCAGATGAAGCTTTTGCACAGTGTGGGACATATAATACTTGCGATGGAAAGCTAAGATGTGATGGTATGAAAATGAAAACCTAATTTTATTTAATCTTAGATGAAGCATTCTACATTTATGGTTTTGTATTTTATGTATAATAATAGATGGTCGTTGTATTTCTACGGATTGGTGCTGGTAAATAGATACAATTGTTTACAATACAGAGGACTTAATATTAATAAATTGTAATTTTTACAGTGACAGAGCTGTCAATCCAAATTGTACAGCCAGAGTAATTTTAAGCTGCTGTCGACAGCTTTTGCCAAGTAAATACTTAATATTACTTAATTCTTTATGTATTCAAATATTATTTATAATCCTTATTCTTTTTTCTTCTATTTTTGTAGTTCAAGTTAGCTTGGATGTTACACAATATTCTCCACAGCCACAACAGTATAACAATGATATGGGTTTTCTACAAACGACTATTTATACTGTTATTGGTAAGTATCATTTATAATAGGTTTGATAGAAATACTCATTTTTACTAATAATATTTTATATTTTGTTTAGGTTGTGCAATGGCATTTATGTTTATAATTACAATAATGGTAATTGCTATCTGTCGAGTTCATTTAAAACGCACTGCTCTTGCTAGATATCCTCATTTAAGTCAACATCCTCAAAGACAAGATTCATGGGGAAATATCTTTTTACAATCTGCAGGAGGTATACAAACATTATAGATCCTATAAAATATTATATTACAGGTTTACTTAGTATTTTGTTCTTTTTTTAGGGAATATACCACATAATTCTACAACATCAGGATTTCTGGTGACGTATAATATCAATAATGGTGTACAGTTTGTCGGACAAAGACCAGTAAATCCACCACCTTATAGTGAAATCGTTCGCTTACCACCACGTGAAGGTTAGAATAAACTAAATCTTATAAAATTAACTTATGATGTTAATCTTTCAATTATTATTTTAATTCTAGGTCCTCCTCCACCTTATGTTTCTGTAGAAAATTTGGTTGCTACTACATCCTCTTCTTCTTCTACTTCTGCTTCACCTCGTCGTCGTCAAGAAGTATCAGAAACTGTAACTAATAGAAATCGTAGGGATACATATATTCTTGATGAGGATAGAGATAATTTAGAACCACTCCTAGCAAATAATAATAATGGTGATATAAATGGTAATAATACAAATGAGGTTCAAGTAGAATCAGATAATAACCCACCGCCTAGTAGTAGTAGGCAGCCGATACCACCATCATCAGAAGAAACAGAATCTGCGGTGGTGGTAGTAGAAGAAGAAGAATCTACAAGAATAGAACAACCACAGGCCTCTACTACTACCAGTGAAGAAAATCGAGAAAATTAGAGCTTGATTGTTTCAATTTTATAATAATAATAAGTTTATAAGCTTAGTTACCTTTTTTAATTACAGAATGCCAAATATATTAGTTATTAATTACGTACTATTTTTAAAATAGTCGACTACTACCAAAATCCATTTATTCATGATAAACTGAAACTTGAATCATATGCATGTATACAAGAAGTAAGTTATATCATTCTGTATTATACAAATTCTAGGTTTACATAAATATATAGAAATTATGGTACACATATATACATTTACATAATTTTAAAGTAAAAAAAATTTTAACAAAGTGACAAACTGAATATGCATTTATATTTTTAGTCTTTATAGTTTATATAGTGTTTTGATAATTAATACTTAGCTATCATGCAGCAGTCTTTAAATATGACAAAAGTGTGTTCAAAAACAAATGTTAATCATTATTACAATAACATCAAGTGTATATGTATAGGACGGAAAGTAAAAAAAATGTTATGCTATGATAATGTATTTAGTCTATACCAATATGCTTGATGGAAGAAAATTTTTATTGTTGTGTGGATATATATTTATTTAATGTTTTAATAGTAGAAGACTGAGTGAGTATAAGTAGTTTAGTTTTGTCTGTTTTTAAACATAGTCTTTGATCACTTTGTCGTATATTTATGTCGTCTTCTTTACCTATCTTCAATAAAAAGTGATCATGTAAGACATCGCCTAGTTCCCAACTTGTAATACTCAATTGTTAATTACACTCAATTAATTATATTCTTAGCTCAGGCGTTATATACTTTTTGTTAGCAATAATAAGAACAAGACAAATAAGAATGTCACACATGATGTACTCATATACAGACTAACAACATGACAAAGCATTTTGAAATTGTTTTCATTTTTTAAGATGTATGTATTTATTAAAAATTAAAGTGTTTGTGTAATATTATATGTACAGCTATAATTAAATATAATTTTTAATCAAAAATATTATAATAATAATAAAATCACACATCATATAAATGTAACGAAGCCTTGTGGATAATTTAATAAAAGAGCGTCAGAGTCGGTATAATAAATATTCATTTGTGTACTACTTGTCATCTCTATATCACATTCTCTATATAAAGTTATTTCATATTCAATTGAAATTGATTACATTGCGTACCAAAATAAATATATAAGTTTAAAGTGATTTTAATTATCAATTCAACTTGAAGGAACAAACTGAGGAGTATTATTTATGTATTATATGAGAAAAATGTATATATCTAATCTATCAAGGTCGGCCAGAGGAAGTTGTACTAGCTTGTATATTTATTTACATTTTCTAGTATTATATAACAGAAAACAGAGTGGAATCATCGTGTATATCATATTCATATTGCATATGAGGAGTAATAATAATTATTGAATAAAATATGAAAAGAATCTCACTCATAGTTATAGAGAACAGAAGACTCAGAAAATCTTTGATTATAAAGCATATGAGGTACTAAATATTGTGACAATTCAGTTGCAGATGACCAACAAAATTGAACAAAAAGTTTTATCATTATGAAAATAAGAGATAGAGGAGGCGAATCAAATGCATTTATTTTAGTAACCTTCATCATCATAAACTTCATTCAAAGTGGAGGTGTTCTGTTTCTTTCCCTGAAGCCGGATAAAAAACATTATTATTGTGTATAGAATTATATATTAGTGAACACACGAAACGTCACTAGTCATTACAATAAATACACTGCTCAAACAAACTCTACAACTGAAGGTTCCTCACTACGGTCGCAGGTAAGTTAAAATGTGAATTTTTTGCTAATACTATAGAACAAGTGACTCACACACTATGCTCCAGTCAAAACGTTGGGTTGTTAAGTAATATTTTAGAACAAAAAAGAGTAGTCAGCAGTACAAAAACGCGTTTTTACATAACTTGGAGCAAATGCATATATATAAAGACGATTAACTCAAAATTATACAGTGTGTGCTGGATAGAAAAGACAAGGCTATTCAATTTATGTGTTGTATATATACAAATTTGGGAGGTAATTCATCTACACATATATATTGTGCATTAGTTTCTGGGAGTTGAGATTATTAGGTTTTGAAAATCAGAAGTGAAAAACTTGGATAACAGATAAATGAGAGTCTTTTCATATCTTGTGATTGTGTCATCTTATATTTTTGTTTACCTTATGTGTAGTAGTGTGTGTGTACATAATAAGTGAGGTGACGTGTATGTCCATTAGTGAGAATAAAACGAATATATTATTAATAGTATAATATTATTGGAAACGACAAAATAGAAAGATATAAGGTATATAATAACAACTAAAGTGTAAGAGTTATTACTTTTAGCAAATGTAACACAACGTGTCTCTTGTAGCCCCTCTTCGTCTCAGAAAAACTGTCTCAGGAAGTGAGATGGAAGAGTAAAGTGACAAATGTCATTTTGACAATTCAGAATATATTATCAAACTATCTATAAAATATGCAATCATATCTAATACACATATTTAAGTAAATATTAGCTCATACTTATCAAAAACATTTGTATGGAGTGTAATGAGAAATGTAATTACTAAACAAGTACATGCATATTATGTATATGTTGATGTCTGATGTACTTACATATTACTTTTTTAGAGTTTGAGAGACTAAAGTTAATTCTTTCTTGTTATTTCTTTTCAGTTCGTCTGTGACCTGTAAGTATAAGTACAGATGAGTAACATAGGAATGGATGAGTTTTGTGGTGGTGACTTTTGGGTGAGTGTTTTTTTTTAAATGTCGCATTATTATTATTAACTACCTACTAATACTAAAGAAGCATGTGAGAGACTGATAAACAAGGACAGCGGATATTGAAAGGCAACGTATTATATATGATGAGCACATGATGTTGAATGTTGACTTTGCTTGATTTCCAATATAAACAATTGTGCTCTTGGGATTTATTTTGGCCCTACCATCATTTCTGTCAACCAGAAAATGTTTGTTTACGATAAGATTTTAAGTTTAAGTTTAAATTTGTTTGATGACATCAAAGTTAATGTCAGTAATGACCGATAAACAATCAGTAATCAAAAATCATTATCTATCAAGTTGAAACAATTGAACTATACACAATAAAGATTATTATATAGCATTTTTATTATGTTTACGAAAGTATCAGATAAGAAACCAATAATATCATAACAGTAATTGCCAGTGGGGGCAAGTTGCAACATGATGATTATGATGATACAGCATTGCTGTCTCCCATCATGTTTCTCATTTGTACATAACTAAAACTACTTAAGATATTGAAATTCTAATAATTTACAGGATTGGGAACTTACCTGGAGTACACATGAGTACAATGGGAGTCAAAATGGCAGTTATGCTCTTGCTCCTGATTTGACAGTTTGTTTTGAAAGGGTAAGTAAATACAGATGCATCTATTTGTGGTGAGCACTAAAAGAAAAGATAATAGATTGCCAAAAATATAATCGATGATTGTCATATAGACGGTGATGAACTGGATTCCTTGTGCATTTTTATGGATATTTGCTGGTTTAGATGTATATTTTGCATTACATTCACGAGGCAAAAATATACCTTGGACAGCTTTGAATGTTACAAAAAGTGCAGTCATATCATTACTTATGCTTCTTCAATTATTAGAATTAGCATATACATTTTTTCAAGATGGACAAGCAATCTACGATGTTGATCGATATACACCCATCATAAAAATTATCACTTTTGTAAGTATACATAAAGACAAAATCGATTGCATAATATATGAGATCAATGATCGATCAATCAATCAATCAATTGAAACACGATTTTATATTATTTTTACAGGGCCTAGCATTATTTCTACTTTTGTTTAGTAAAATTCATGGAGTTCGGTCATCTGGAGTGCAGTTTTTATTCTGGCTTCTTTTAAGTTTGTGTGACCTGTTTTACTTTAGAACCCAAATTAGAACAAATGCAATTACTAATAATGATTCAACAAAAAATGTATGTTTATTATATATATTTTATTGACTTATTTCTTATTTTTTTATTAATACGTTCTTATTTTACTCTTTTTACATATTTTATAGCTTCCGAAACTTGACATGTTTCCATTTGTGGTCTTAATGATTTACTACCCACTTGTTGTTGCGGAATTTTTACTTAATTGTTGGGCTGATAGTGCCCCATTGTTCCAAGAGAATCCACTTACGTTTGGAGTAAGTTATATATAAATCATTTATTTTCAATTCATTTTTTAATCTCTATTATTAATATTAATTCTTTTGGTATGTTGTATATATACAGACAAAACACTGCCCAGAAGCCGAAGCCTCATTTCTGTCCAAATTGATTTTCTTTTGGTTCGAACGACTTGCATGGAGAGGATATCGTAAACCATTAGAATATTCAGATTTATGGGAATTGAATCCTGAAGACAAGTCAAGAAATTTAGTTCCGATATTTGATAAGTATTACAAAATATCACAAGATAAAGCCAAAATGTGAGTCAAATTATAAAATATATATATATATATATGATATTTACCTTGTTAGAGTGATGCTTAAGCGTGCTTTAATTTAACATTTCTTGGCAATATAATATTATAAATTTTTTACTTATTAATTATGCTTACTCAAAAAAGGAAATTTTGGGAAGATTTTGGGTAAGATTATGCTTAAAAGCTTTTGGCGTTATAAGATTTACTTGTGCCCTACATATAATAGAATATAGATATAAATTGTGATTGTTAATAATACTGTGTTTTAATTAGGATTATGATGATTAATTAATATATATATTACAGGGTTCCTGATAAAAAAAATGAAACAAAAGCAGCAGCATCATTTGAAAAAAATGGTAGTAAAATTGAAATAAAGAACAAAAGGTCTAAACCTTCAAAACGTGAAGTCAGTATTCTTCCAACATTATGTAAAGCTTTTGGCCCAACATTTTTATTTGGTGCTCTTTTAAAGCTTGTAAATGATCTATTAACATTTGTATCGCCTCAAATATTAAGGTATGTACGTATTATAAACACATATCTTTTTATAAAGTAAATACGGGCATTCTATTCATATATATATTGTTATGTTTTATATATTTCTAGTCTTCTGATCTCATTCGTAAAGAGTGATGAACAAGATTGGAAAGGATACTTTTATGCTGTAATTTTGTTAGTCACAGCATGCATTCAGACTGTTGTACTTTCACAGTATTTTCATAGAATGTTCCTTGTGGGTATGAGAGTTAGAACAACACTTGTGAGCAGTATTTACAGAAAAGCTTTGAAAATTTCTAATGCTGCAAGAAAAGGTACAAAAGGCGACCGAAATAAATATAAGTATATATTATGCATGTATTTGTTTAATAAAAATTCAATTTTATTTTTGTAGAAACAACTGTCGGAGAAATTGTAAATTTGATGAGTGTCGATGCTCAAAGATTTATGGTAATTAATGCAAATTCTTCTTTTATCATTGTTAATTAATTCAAAAGCAATTATTTCTTTATTCTTTAAGGATTTAACTGCATACCTGAATATGTTATGGAGTGGACCTTTACAAATTGGTCTATCTTTGTACTTTTTATGGAGAACACTTGGTTTGTCTAATTCTTTTGCCAACGCTTCATAATCATTAATTTTAACTACCATATTAATTGGATTACCATATTAACAGGACCTTCTGTGCTTGCCGGTTTAGGCGTCATGATTCTACTTATTCCACTTAACGCTGTTATTGCATCTAAAGTTAAAAAATTACAAATGCAACAAATGAAAAGTAAAGATAATCGAGTTAAATTGATGAATGAAATCTTATCAGGGATAAAGGTAAGTATAATAATAAAATCAATTCTTGTAAAGTAATTTTAAAAATATTTACCGACTTTAAAATCTAGGTACTTAAACTCTACGCATGGGAACCAAGTTTCGAAGAACAAGTAATGAATATTAGAAGAAAGGAAATGGATGTTTTAAAACAAGCTGCATACTTAAATTCAGCAACTTCATTTATATGGACTTGTGCTCCATTTTTGGTATGATATTCACTATTATTTATATTGACATTTTATTTAAATTTTACTGTGTCACCTACTTACATTGAAAATCCAAACAGGTCAAATTATTTATTGTATATATATAATCTAAAAAATTAGCACGTGTGTATATAATATATATCATAACATCATTTGATGTGTTGGTGGTCTACTATTGTAGTTAGTTGTAGATAAGTTGAAAAGGTTTGGAGTTGTGTGTGTGTGTGTGTTTTTCTTTTAAAATTGTAAATAATGTAGATAGATTTTTTTTGGTATTAATTTTAATTATTGGTAATATATTATTAACTGATTAAAGGTCGCCGTAGCTACTTTTGCTGCTTACGTACTATCGGATGAAAACAATGTTTTGGATGCTGAAAAAGCATTTGTCTCTCTCAGTCTTTTTGGCATAATGCGAATGCCAATGAACATGCTGGTCTATTACTTTTTATTTATTTTAATTTTTACTAATTAATTTCTTCAAGTAGAGTGGTGTATTAATTTTAATTTTTGTATGTGTATATATGTATATATATATATATTTTAGCCCATGATGGTAGTATTCCTAATTCAGGTGTGGATTATATGTCAAAATTCAGCTTTTTTTGCTGCTTATGCTATTTATTTGCTATTTATTATATTTACTTGCTGGGTTTTTTCATATTATTTATTATACAGAAGGGTCTTTTTTAAAGGAAATATTATAATTAGTGTTGGATTTTTTATATTGTTGTGACGACATTTGACAACAGTACCGTCATGTGACTATTTATAATTTTTCAAAATGTGTGATATATTCGTGCATACAGGTGGCTGTCGTAACGTTTGCGACATATGTTCTTTCCGATGAAAACAACATATTGGATGCTGAAAAGGCATTCGTGTCTTTATCACTTTTTTCAATATTACGCTTCCCATTGAATGTGCTTCCAATGATGATATCCAGTATGATACAGGTCAACAAATGTCTTCTTCATATTATTTGTTATATTTTGTTTTGTATTGTTGCTAAATACATGGTTCATTATATAATGATTACATATTATATATTTTAAAATGTTTAATTTATTCAGAGAATTTACTCAGCTAGCTTTTTAATGCTTGAATACCCATATTATTTGCTTTTGCTTTTTTTGCTATTTTTTTAATTTCTTAAAAAACTGTAATCTAATATGTATATATTATATATTTAATTAATTACATATGTAGGCTTCTGTAAGTTTAAAACGTATCAACAAATACATGAATGCAGAAGAAGTGGATAGTAATGCAGTAAATCATGACACATCTGAACGTAAGAACTACTATTATTAGGAAAAAAATCACGCATTATATTACTCATTTTTAATAACTTTATAGAAGATCCTGTTGTGGTTGAAAATGGAACCTTTTGTTGGGATGAAGGGACTACAGTATTAAGAAATATTGATATTAAAGTTAAAGAAGGCTCTGTTACTGCCGTTGTCGGTCTTGTAGGTAGTGGAAAATCTAGTTTACTATCAGCAATTTTAGGTGAAATGGAAAAAATGACTGGAAGAGTTAATACAAGGGTATTTTTTACATTATTATTATACTTTTTTACCCTGTAGACAAGTTTAATCTTCTTTTTTATTAGGGATCAATTGCATACGTTTCGCAACAAGCTTGGATACAAAATGCTACATTAAGAAATAACATACTTTTTGGACGTCCATATGAACCTTCTAAATATGATAAGGTTATTGAAAGTTGTGCTTTGAAACCCGACTTTGATATTTTACCTGCTGGTGATAAAACAGAAATAGGAGAAAAGGTAAACTAATTTCTTCTTCTTTTTTTTAAAAAAAAATCATCTGGAAAATGTTTTTTTCTTTACTTAATTCTAGGGTATCAACTTGTCAGGAGGTCAAAAGCAGCGTGTTTCTCTAGCACGTGCTGTATATAATAATGCAGACATATATCTTTTGGATGACCCTTTAAGTGCTGTGAGTTTCTTTACCTTTATTATATATTTTAATAAAAAAAAACCAACTTTCACACTAACATTTTAAATCTTCCATCTTCTTAGGTTGATAGTCATGTTGGTAAACATATTTTTGAGAGAGTTCTTGGACCAAATGGTTTACTAAAACGAAAGACTCGAGTATTAGTTACTCATGGAATTACTTATTTACCTCAAATGGATTATATAGTTGTTATGAAAGATGGAGGAATTAGTGAAGCTGGAACATACAAAGAATTACTTGACAAAAAGGTTAATTTTACAAAATATTATTAAAATAGATCAGTAAGAATATATTAATATTCATATTAATTACTTGTATTTAGGGTGCCTTTGCGGATTTTATCTTGGAACATGTTGGTACTGAAGATGATAGTGGTGATGATGGTGCTGTAATAAAAGATTTGGAAAATGTTTTGGGCTCAAATGAACTTCTTGCACGTCAAAAATCTCGAGTTTCTGAATCTGATGGTGGTGTCAATGAACGTTCACATTCAATGCAACGTCAAACTTCAACTATTTCTCAAGTATATATATTATAAAATAGTTTATTAGTTAGCAGTTGTTTATAGTTACTTTTACTTTTACAGCAAAGTGATGAAAGACCTTCAGCAGTAGGTAGAAAGATGAGTTCTGTATTAAATTCTGTCAAAGAAGGTAAAGAAGCAAAGGAAAAAGGAGAAAAATTGATTGAAACTGAAAAAACAGAAACAGGAAGCGTGAAGTTTTCAGTGTATATTCATTATTTGAAAGCTGTTGGATGGCAAATGACAATTTGGACATTGTTTTTTCATGTCGTTTTTCAAGGTAACTTTTATTACCATACATGAATTGAATCTTATATTTTTATATCGTTTTTCATAATAGCATTATCAGTTGGTTCTAATTTATGGCTTTCGGCATGGTCCAACTCTAATGAAGAATCTAGTAATAGTACTCAAGATACATCAACAAGAGATATGTACTTGGCTGTATATGCTGGATTGGGATTAGGACAAGGTAAGTTGTTTAAATAATTGTAAATTTGTATGAGAGAAAGAGAATCAATCATGAATGATATATATAAGACCATCACAGCAGCTTTTTGTGTATATAGAGCTAGCTGGTTATATATAATGGTGAAAGGAGTAGTTGTTATATAGTGGGAATTGTTGATGGTGATGGTGGTCTTTGACCATAAGTAAATTGTTATATAATAAGGTTTGTAAATTGAATTTGTTATACAAAGCAATTGCCATTTTGTGTGCATCAACTCTTCTTGCATTGGGAACTCTGAAAGCTGCAGGATTTCTACATTGGAGAATGTTATCGAGAATACTAAAAGCTCCGATGGAATTTTTTGATACTACGCCAACAGGGCGAGTTGTTAATAGATTTGCAAAAGACTGTGATGTGGTATAGTTGACTTATTTATTTCCACTAAATTACACTAAAATTTTGGTATTTAAAAGGTACAATATATGCTTTATTTTTAGGCTGACAATACCCTAGTGATGAACCTTCGTGCATTAATAAATTGCCTATTTTCGGTTAGTGTGTACACAATAGCAATAATATTAATTAATTACTTACTTTGTAAATATTAATTCCTCTTTCCTCTTATATATATATACAAGTATATTAAATATAGTAGTTGTAGTATTATTAGTTAAAACATTATTGGCGTATGTTTTCTATCTTACTGACACAAGGGCAATGAAGCTTGGTTATGTAGTTTAAATTCTGTTGTGAAAAACTTCAACAACAACCCAATAAAATTTACTATGTGGTTGTTGAATAAAAAGCTGCTTTCTATGAATTATAAATATTAAAAATATTCTGCTTCTATACTGACATTTGTTTATTAGTAGTAAGTTAGTGTTGTAGTGAGCTTTAATTACGAAAAATCTAATGCAAAGCTACGGTAGTAGTACTGACGAAAAAAGTATTTTAAAGACATTTTTGACTGAATGTGTCTGTCTGAATGTTTATAGTATTTTAATGTTTACAATCTTAATTACTTATACTAACTATTGTTTATTGTTTCGTTTTTTTTCAATCCGACTATGTTGTTTTTTCTAAAGCTGTTACATCGTTGGCCAGTTCCATTTTTTTGTTCATTGGAACCCTTAGTGCTGCATCCTTTATGCATGCGTCAATGTTGACCAATATTCTTCGTAGTCCAATGGATTTCTTTGATGTGACCCCGGTTGGGAGAATTTTAAACCGGTTCATATTCATATTCATATTCAAGTTTTTATTACAGTCACCAAAATTGGATACAAACTGACCCATTCTTACTTTTAGGTTCTCCAAAGATACCGATACATTGGATGTCGTTTTAGCTCAATTACTTCGTGGTCTTATTCTCTGCTTTTTTATGGTATATAAAATATGCCATGATTTTATTTTCTTTGAAGATTTTAGTTTAGATTTTTGAAATTTTAGTGAGATGTTGTTATTCTTTCCCATATATTATGTGTTTTTTTATACTAGCCATTAATTCTTTATTGAATGTTTTGTTGTTGAAATAGTTTTTGCTCAATTTTGATATTAAACGCTTTGGTATATATATTAGCAAACTTGGACCTGTTTTTTAACGCTGTCCTTGTTTCTTTTTAACACGTATTTTTAATATATATATGAGAATATCTTAGTTTTCATTGCCCTTTAATGTTAGTGAAGATGGAAGAAAATATATGCTTTTATTTTTGTTTATATAAAAATAATAATGAAATTTGAATTATTTAGGTGATTGCAACTCTGACTGTAATAAGTTACAGCACTCCATTATTTATTGTCGTGATTCTCCCTGTAGGAATTTTGTATTTTATGGTTCAGGTAATCTCAAATTTTAGACTATGCATATAGAATTTATCATCTTTTTTTTATTAACGATTATATTATATATTTATAGCGATTTTATGTTGCTACTTCTCGACAACTTAAAAGATTGGAGTCTGTAAGCCGATCTCCTATATATTCACATTTTGGTGAAACTATAACTGGATGCTCTACTATCAGAGCATATGGAATGGAAGAACGTTTTATTCTAGAATCAGAATCAAAAGTTGATTACAATCAGATTGCATATTTCCCTTCAATTGTTTCAAACAGGTTACTTATATAATTAATTACCAAAATCCTGTTTGATATGATAAATGACTACCTATATATAATAAATACATTTTCTATTTTATGTTTGGATTTTAGATGGCTAGCTGTACGATTAGAATTTGTTGGAAACTTTATCATATTTTTTGCAGCATTATTTGCTGTTTTGAGTAGACAATCTCTATCTCCAGGCATTGTTGGATTATCAGTATCATATGCAATGTCAATTACTCAAACACTAAATTGGTTTGTACGTATGACAAGTGATGTTGAAACAAATATAGTTGCTGTTGAACGTATGAAAGAATATGCTGAAACACCACAAGAGGCTCCTTGGGAAATTTCTGAAAGAAGACCTAAGAAAGAATGGCCAGAGGAAGGAAAAATTGTATTTGATCAATACAAAACAAGATATCGGACAGGTTAGTTAAAATATAGTAAAATCGATTGACAACAGAACTTTGTATTATACAAAGTATATAATACATAATATATCATTCAATTAATATTCTTTTTATTTCAGGACTTGATTTAGTTCTTAGAAATGTCTCATGTCAAATTAATCCTGGAGAAAAGATTGGTATTGTTGGTAGAACAGGTAGAGTAGTAATCATATTCTACTATAATATTGAAAAAAAAATTTGTGATTATTAAAAATTGTCAATATGTACATGAACAGGAGCTGGAAAATCTTCATTGACATTGGCACTTTTCAGAATTATTGAAGCTGCCGGAGGTTCAATCAGTATTGATGGACAAGATATTTCTTTATTAGGTCTACATGATGTTCGTAGTAGGATTACAATCATTCCACAGGTAAGTAAAAAAGAAGTTTACGTTTCCAAACAAGTCAATTATTGTTTATCTATTTTTTTAGGACCCAGTACTTTTCTCAGGAACTTTAAGAATAAATTTGGACCCATTTCAATTAAATACCGATGAAGAAGTTTGGAGAGCACTTGAATTAGCTCATTTAAAACCATTTGTCAAAGGTTTGGCGGCTGGACTTGAGCATGACATTACCGAAGGTGGTGAAAACTTGTCGATTGGACAGCGTCAGCTTTTGTGTCTTGCTAGGGCATTATTAAGGAAAACAAAGATATTAGTATGTACAAAAATGAACTAAATATCTATAATTTTATTCCTTATTTCATGATTATATTTCATCCTTTCTTCATAATCAGGTACTGGATGAAGCTACTTCTGCAGTTGATTTAGAAACTGATGATTTAATACAAAACACTGTCCGTACTGAGTTTAAAGACTCAACTGTTGTCACAATAGCTCACAGATTAAATACAATCATGGATTCGACCAGGTATACATACGATCAAGTGTTTTTATAAGGACTTTTTAAAATTCTAATTATCTATCTAATATTATATTTCTTTGTGCAGAGTAATTGTATTGGACAAGGGAGAAGTTAGAGAATTTGATAGTCCTGAAAATCTCTTACATGATAAGAAATCAATGTTTTACAGTATGGCAAAAGATGCAGGATTGGCGTAGAATTCTTAATAATTTGTTGGTTTTCTCATTAGTAATTCTTCGTTCTTATTTACTTTATGAATTTGTCTTAATTAATTAATTACCATTAAATTGAAGTATATAAATATTATTATGTACAGTATATACTTAACTACTTTATCTCCGTAAGAAGAAAATGCAGCAGCTAAGTATTCATTATGATTTATTATTATATGAAATATGACAAATAACAGGGATATGTTAAGAAATCATGTCATGATCTTATGAAAAATATACTATATTAGATAACTCAATTCTTGTATAATAATTTGTTTTTGAGTTATTTTCCGTACATGTATATTTGTAAACACTGTGATACAAACAAAGTATGTACAAGAACAGAAAACAAAAAACTCACATCAAACTATTTCAACAAACATTTCAATCCAGTGTTATCACCCTGTGTATTACTATATATCGTATTGATTGATATACGCCCAAAAAGATCTAATTAACTCTGTGTAAAAGTAACCAAAAACCTTGTAATAAAATGTATTCTATTCTACTAAAAAGCAAAAACTATATTTTTCTTTTTTATGCAAAATAATCAATAAGCATAATACAATAGACCAAAATTTAAATAAACACAATTTTTTTATTTGAAAGAATGTATTAGAATGTTAACTGAACGAAACAAAAATATTATACATCATTGCTGCGGTGATTGTTGATTAGGAGATCCATGTGGTGATGCCATTCTAATATTAGCTGTTGGAGACGCTTGTGGTCCTGGTGGCATCAATGATCTACAACTTTAACAAAAAAAATAATCATCAAACACATTGATTATGAAAAAACTACAGTCATAACTACAATTGTAAATAATACCTTGATGTTGATGTTGATTGAGTGTTCATCATTGTTCTTTGCTCCTTGTAAAATACTCCAACACTATAGGTTCCTATATACAACGAAGTCATTTATTATCATAATCGTCATCACAACTTTTTTATGCAAAATATTTATATTATGAGAAAAAACAACTTACCTGGACTATGTAAATGAAGATGAAGGTTTGGTTGTCCTGTTGGTGGTGTTGAAGTTAGTGGCCCACGATGTGTTGTTGTAGTCCAAGAATTGGGACTCGGATGATTGTTCATTTTACACGTAGTATAAAGAGAAATCTGCTAACTGAATGAGAACTTTTTGAAGACTAATGTAGTGCTGGATGGATGGACAAAAAAAGAGGAAAAGAAGTGAAAACTCTTATCAGCAGACGTGAGACAGGAAATGCATTTGGAATTTCTGTTCGCTTTATGCTAATCACTTCAATTTTATCTATCTTGAAAAGACTAATCTATAGTGGCATACCAATATGTTATAATAATGCTATACTGTATAAGTATATTATTTACTTTTTCACAAAATAGACTAGTTCTCATATAAGATAAACCAGTAGACAAACACATTAGAGATTGTAAGCTGCTTCCTAATTGAGAATATATTATATACTCTATATGAATTCTTGTCTAGTTTGATGGAGGCAGACTCACTCAAAAACTATTAAATTGATACAACAGGATATGATTATTTATAGATTTATGATTTATAGGCATGTATCCGTTAACAAAAGAAGAAAGAGCGTATATAACTGGAAAGAGAAACTTTTCCATAGTATATCTTCTTCGTATCCACTTACATATAAAAAAATAAGAAAGAGAGAAAAACTTGGTGTGACGCAAAAGAATGATTCGAAGACTTTGAAATTGACAATAGTATCCTTGTTGATGCTGCATTGATTCATAAAACAAAAATGATTTTTTTACATTTTGTATGGTTTCATATTCTTTTCATCTAACTAACAAAAAAAAACATGTCTTTCGTAGGTATTCTGTACGTCATCCTTATCTTCTGTAAAAGGTGAAGTAACAATGAGAGTAACAACCAACTTTCTATGTAAAACAATATCTAATACATCAAGTAGAGAGAAAAATTCTTTTATTTTGTTTTATGTTGTACATATTATTATTTTATTGTACTTATTTACAAAGAATATAATATTCTACTCTTCTTTTTAAGAATATAAAACTCCTCTTGAGAGACTATTAAACTTGATGTTTCAAGAATTTCCAAGAAGAAGGAATTTGTTTTAACCATTTCTTAAAGTAATTCAACCACTTGAAGCACCTCTCATTAATTACAAACAAAGAAGCTGCAACAAAGTGGTTGCTTCACTTAACATCATATGGTTAATATGGGATGCTATAAATATTTGACATTTTCGAACAGAAAGAGGAGGCGGAGAAGAGGAGATCCAATGACAGTTTGTTGTTTGATGGTTCTTCTTCAGATTATTACATTTTTTGATGTATGTAACATACTCATTGACTTCATTCCCTAAAGACCTGAGACAAATCTTTATTATATCTCATATGGTCCAGGTAATGAAGTCATAGCTTATGTCAAAGATGCAAATTATATTTAGTGATGATGGTATAGTTGAGATCTTCTTGTAATTATAAATATTAGTTTTTACCATTTTCTATATTGTTATTAACCACATTTAATAAAAGATGATTGAGAACTTTCTCCGCTCTTTTAGTTGATAGAGTGAAATCATTTACACATGAAGCATATACCAAGATTTTAAAAGCCGAATCTCAACAAAATTTTCTTTGTAGGCTTCGAAGTTTCGGTTTTGAGGTTCGACTTATTCCAAGTTTTACAAAAGACTTTCACTCTATGTAAAATGTAAGTACTCGTAAAATAACTTAAACTTAATGCAAATGGTGAAAGTCGTCACAGAGATCCAAGAGAAAGTTGGTATACTTAGTTGGACCATAATAGCCGCTGTCACACGCACAAGACTTTCAACAGTATTCCTGGGCAGTGTACAGCAACTACTTTGATCAACTATATGTTTCTTATTTTCTAGAATATATTCATGTTGACTTTTTTTAACTCTTGTTTTGTTGCTTTGTGGTTATACGTTGACGTCTTCTTCCTTCACACTGACGGTTTTCTGATAGTTATCATCATCTCCGAGAAATACACTTTTATACAGAATATATGCATCTTATATATACATAATAACGCTACTACTTGGAAATCCATGTTTGTTGTTTAAAAAATAAATGTCGTTTCTCTATATATAGAAATCATCTTTCAAAGGCATATTTTTGTGTGGTCAAACTATGTAATTACATAAAGTAATAATAATAATGATGGGCAGAAGACAAAAAATACGATAAAAACATTTATACTGGAATACATGTATTAAATTCGAAGAACAGCATTATTCTATACAAAGTATCATCATTATTATAGTATTAATTTGTAAATATATTTTGTCCAATGGAAGAAACTATTTGCATGACGACTTCAATTACATAAAATGAGTTATCGTCTCATAATAAAGGTCACCATGTTACCTCATATAGACATTGTACTTAAAAAGTATATATTTACTATCAGCAATTTGGACCAATAGAAATAAATTTCTCCAAAATGCAAAAAAAAAAATCAACTCAACTTTCAACGTGGCAAAATGTAGCCTTAACTGGAGTCTTATTTGCTTCTCGTGTAGTAATCTTAAGAAACTTTTTATATTTCTATATACACTCTCGTAATCAACACATTATAACTAAAGCGTCTCTATTACAAAATGAAATGATGATATATGATATTATGTAAGTGGGAGAAAAAACCAGACTGAAGAGATTTACAATGAAATCTCTTGTGTTTGTCTGTTGTTATATTCATTATTGCCTGCTTCACTCTGACATGAACAAAAGAATTGAAAGTGATTGGCGTTAGTAAGAAAAAAACATTTCCAAAATTCCAGCTTGTGATATTTAGTTTTAGTCTGTCTTACATAATAAAATAAACCAATGCTCATTAGATCTATCTCATATGTCTTGTCACCTCACCTCACAAACACCTCTAAAACCAATCCTGCAAACATATCAATTTACTGTAATGTATACTCTCTCCAAGTATTCGGAAACTAATTTGAAAGTAGAGTAATTGAATATTGACCAGGCGACACTAAGAGTTCTGTTGACTCTGTCTACACCGTTACCATTTTCTTAGAAATCTTTTGATTCTCATCGTAAAAACAGACATAAAAAGTTGTTTTGCAAGACAAGATGTGAGTTGTTATTGTCTAGTAGACTGACTTGACAGATGATCTGATATGTCTATGAGATAGCACAAGAAAAAATTAGTAAAAAGGTCGAGTTACATTTGTTCAAATATTTATTTAAATTACACCTATAATTACATGTACAGTATATTTTATTCACTTCTTCAAGCTCCAGTGCAATTAGTCATTATAAATTTCAATAGTCTCTTGGTACAAGTTGATTTAATGTTGTTAATTTATTACTTATTGTCATCATATGAAAGGAGAGAGTACAAATAGAAATTAAAACTGTTGTATCGTGACGAAATGAAAATTTTCTCTAAAAATACTCTTTTTTAAAAACTAGAGAAAAGAGTGAGAGAGAGGACGCTCCACTTTATATACATATCTAGTACTCGTCTCAAATCACATCATGCTCGACCAAGTGAATACTGAGCAGTAAATTTATTTTCACACTCATATAATAAATATACAACACTAGTACTACTTTACTAGACTATATAGTGTTAAGAGAGAGAGAGAGAGAGACTAGCATTAGCATTATAGTACTATATAGCCTCAGTAGATAATATATGAGGATTTACGTCACTATCCTGGAGTTACGCTCTTTTCAATGTTATGCTATTTTGAATGTACTATACCTATCTATATACATGTTCCCTTCAGTCAGTAACAATAATGTCATAGTGTCATGACTTTTGACATTATATGACCGACCATCAGTAATATAATGTCTAAAAAAATGATGGAATATTGTGTGTGTACATGTGTGAATGACCAAAGTTCATAAAGTTCATAAATACTAAAAGTTGATTAAGAAGCAGAGACTATATTAATTTCATCAATGTCATAAGAAGTTATTAGACAAGATTTTTACTTTTATTCAATTAATCATACAGCCTTCTTCATAGATACCATACTACTACTACTACTGTGGCGAGAAGAAACATTTAAGAATATATGAGTATATTTTTCATTCATTACTTTTCTTCAATAATGTAATTAAATTATCTATAGCATAAGACTATACTTAAGTTTATACAGAACCTTGTGCTCTCTATGACTCCTATATAAATTCTTCATTCATAAAAAACATTTTATTTTATATGGGCTAACTATATATTAGTAACTACGCCTACCTACAAAACAAGCTATATATCTATAAACAATATGATTATGATGACGTGTAATGTGGATACATAACTTGTTTTCCATACTAAATAGACCTTCTTATTGAATGAAATACCAAATTGTTGTTGTGAAAAGTGAGATAAACAAAATCAAAATATTTGTATAGAGTCTTATAGTTATGTCACTTGTGTGCGTCTCATTCAAAAGGTGACGAGCAACTATGAGTATTGTGTGTTAGCTACTATATTTATATGTTCTATATTAGTATCCTTTCGTTTTCTCTTGTACATACATACACTATAGTTAGATTAAGAGTACATACATATAAGTCTATTACACATTTGCCATTCATAGAAAAAGATGCTGGATAGTAAAGTAGTTTGAAAGAGGAGAAAGTAGAGAAAGAGGGGACTATGCGTAGAGTGAGTGAAAGTTGCGTGAAAGTGTGTGTGCGTTGTTTTTTGGGCCATCGACGTCAGAGAGATCCCTTTTCCTTCTTCTAAGAAGGGACATTCTATCTATCTATTTACCCTTTATATATACACATATAACCCCTGACACTCCCATATACAACAAGGCATAATCAATAGAGCCCCACGTGCACTAGGCTGAAATTTCATTCACAAAATCTAGCTCAAATCATTTAATCTGTACCTGAGCAACTAGTTTGTATATATACGCAACTATATATATATATCTAAAGAAGAGTATATATATATATATATACTCTTGAAGGAAATGAAGAGTAGCATGAGATGATATAGTTTTATGACGTCAGATCTTTAAATTTTTTTCTATATCTCTCCTCTTCTTCTAAACTTTTGTATATTCCACTTCCTCTCTACAAGCCAAGTGGGTCAAAACTGCGTGCGTACTGTATAACATATAATACTTGTACTATTATACATAACTATATACACTAATATTATGAATGAACATACAATTAACTACAACTCTCTCATTGATTTGCTACTTGATGTAGTGTCATATATAAAACTTCAATTGCTCTATATGAATGAGAGTCTAGGGAAAGTAGTGTAGATTATATGTTTTGGTAAAGAAGTTATTTATATACAGAATAACAGGATGAAATATATTACTACAAGGACAATTACACAGAGTTGTCATATTCTTCATGATACAACTTTTTTGAGTGTAGAAGTTGATTGACGACAATAAGTTGAGACTGTATAGGTAGTGACTACTTGCTGTTATAGAGATGTTCTCATTCATATAAAAATATTGTGGAAAGAGAGAGAGAGAGAGAGTATATATATATATATAGAATGTGGTATATGTGTAATGTGTGTATGCTCTTGAATACTTTTCGTGCGTATGTGGTGAAAGAGAGAAAGTAAAAGGTCAAAGAGAGATCCCCAAGTCTCTTTTCCTCTTTGGAACAAAATAATTGGGTCAGGAGAGTGGTGGCATACTATTTGGCCATGCTAAAGCCAGAAAGGTGTTTTCTCTATACTTCTCTTCTCTCTCTCTCTCTACTTCTTTCCTCTTATACGCTTTTTTGGCAATAGAGAAAGAGTACCATATTTTCTTCTATTTTGTGTTCTTATTGCACGTGGCGACCTGCTAGGTCGATGAACCCCCGAATCTTTTGCTCTCCCGCTTGTTTCTCTCCACCCTCACTATTGGCGTCATCACCGACCTCGTATGACGATATTTTCTCGAATACGTCATCCTAAAATTGCCAGACCCACAAATGTGTTTCTTCAACTATATAGCAAAAGCAAAGCAAGAAGGAACACACACTTCCTCTTCTACTTTCCATCCGCTTTAAAACGAAAAAGTAGGTCAATCACCGATTATTGCCAAGGACATGACCATTTCATACAACTTTATCATTGACCTTTAGTTAATAAATTAAAATCAAAATGAGATTATAATCTCAACTTTACTTGCTAAACAAATGTCAAAAAAATATAATGATGTATGTACTGTCATACGTACACTGTACACTTTCTCTCTTATAGCTCTTCATTGATGTTTTGACTCTGATACTTTCTATTTTCATTTTACTTGGAAAAAGTAATAATAAGACTAATAAGAGAAAAAAGAAATACTATGTATTTAGAAAAGAGAGAAAAAACATTACTTATGATAGTATGTGTACTACACGCAAATTCTACTTTGCGTATGTGTCGACCTTGAGACGTGTAACATGTTGTTTTGGTTACACATATCGCCTGTATATACTTTCCTCTTACTTTCTCTGCGTTGAATTTCATTCTTTAAAAAAATCCTCTTTACTCATGCAACAACAATTACTTCAAGAATTGACTAAAGCAACAAAGAGTAAGAGCTCAGTTGATTTTGTTGTCGTCAACTATTATTAGATAGGCCCCTTCTATTTTTAGAAGTAGGTGATTTTGGCTGAAGGTGGCAAAAAATTGGGATTCCATTGCGTCAGTGTGTAATCGGAATAGAAAGGATATAGAGCCGAAATGGTCCGAAGGTTGTATATCGCATGACGTCGGATAATATTTTATATATATATAGCAAGTCTTTATATTAGGATATATAAGGTCCCCAAAAAAACTGACATAATAGTGTATACAATAACACTGAGTTTATATAGGAATATACTATATATATACTTTCTCTGTATGTGGAATCAAAGCTTTTGACGAAAGATCCCCTCTACAAGGTCTATGTTCACGTCTTTTCTGTATATATGTCTTGGTCACAGACTCAACCTTGACTTGCCTATCAATGAACTTTTATCATAAACAGTAGTCAACTCAACTACAATTTGAGACGGAAATAAAAACTTGTTTCTCTCTCTCTCTTGCATGCATACACTATTATATAAACTTGAACTTTAATTGGATAAATAATAAAACGTCCAGTAGCAATATGATATACTGTAGTATCTATCTACTGCATGTTGTTGTTGTTGTTGTGTAACATGGAAAAATTCAAAAATGTAAATACACTTTATTATGTAAGCTTTTACTAGTTCATTGAGCTTTAAATAATAATTCAATAGTAACAAATCTTATATTTACTTTTCTCAAATCTATCAATATCAGTGTTACAGATTTCCTATAGAAATGTGATGATCATGTCACAGTAGTGATCTTGATTTAGTACAGAGAGACAGTCGCCGCAGTACGAGAGATCTATTAATACATAAAATGCACGGTTAGTACACTTTTCATCATACACACACATCTCATGTAATTAAATTTGAGAGTCAAAAGACGTCATAGGTTGCGGAATGCATATAAAAACTATAAACCACAAATTGATAAGTTTCATTTTTTGCAGATTATCATAGGAATCAGTTTGCCCCATTTTGTCTGTCTTAAAAGAATCATGATGAATGAACGCATAGTGTGTAGTACTTATGCAAGTCAATGTGTTATCATATGAAAGGGCAATTTTGCAAAGAGAACAACTACATACATATAATAAGTTAAAGGACCAATGTTTAAACAAATGACAACAATTTTCAAGTAGTCAAAAGTAATCAGACTAGTTACTTCTATTATCAGACTATAAGATTACTGATTAGTGTCAAATCAGAATTGGAGCAAGGAGTTGAATATAACTAGCTAAAGACATTGGAAGACGGTTTTGTTTTGTTCAAATAATGAAGTGTTACTTAATTTAAATATGGTAATTTTTAAAACTTTTATGTGTAATGAAATTACCCATAAAAGCTGGTCTCAAAAAATCAGGAAATATACACTTGTAGTTACAAGGCATGAACCAATGTATATAAAACTTTTATGATATGATTTACATGTACATACGATAAAAGCAAGTGTAAACTATCAGAGAAGAATAAGTATAGTACAATATTTCTTAAATATAAATTTTATATGTATGCGGGACATTACAACAATAAAATGTTTATTGACAATAGACAATAAGGCAAATACTGAAATTTTCACCAAATTTACAAGGATGAAAACTTTTTTGAATTACAATACTAATGCTACAAACATCAATATATATGCAGTAACAGCTTTATGAATGTTGAAAAATTTTGCCTGTACATAAATTTTATGATTTTGTTTGCCGTTAAAGTATTATGATATTTTCATGAGTTTTAACCAATTATACTAAAAAGAGAGTAGATTATCATTATAAAATGTTTTCCTCTTCTCTTGGCATGTATAATGTCATCAAAAGTAAGTTTATTCATTGGAAAATCCAAAAAAGAACTATTATAGAAATCTCATAATCTCCTTTTTAACATTTTTCATTTTCTTTTGGAAAACAAGAATTCACATCTAAGCTACCCTTCCATAGTTATTTCAAATTATATTGAGGTTGACTGCTTTATGATAACTACATCTAAACTGCTAATTCTGGATCCCTCAAGAAGTTCTTACTATGTGTCAATGAATTAGAATAACATTTACTTTCTCGATCTATATAATCAACACAGTTGAAAATATATAGTATCTAGAATGCGATTCATTGAGCAAGCAATTAGTTGAGTAGCAACTCTCTGTTAAATTATAGGGATAATATGCATGCTCATTATAATATCAACAATTACATAATAATAATAGTGATTACAATGATAACATAAAATAGTAGAAGCAGAACCAAAATTACTCTCTCATACTTTCACTACTGCTTTTCTCGTCTCATGCTACTCAATTAGTAGGCACCCCCATATGAGATGATTTCTGGGTAAATGTGAGATTCAATGAGGAAGGGTGAGACTACACTTTCTCTCTAGATCTAAATGAAAGAATTTAGAAAGATAGAATGACAGTAGGCTTTTCTAGCTTACGGCATGCAACAATGTCAAAAAATGATGAGATTCAGTTAAGCTCATTTAATTTAAATTTCAGCAAGTATAAAAGCACAGAAAAAAGGTAATACAGAACTCACCAATTTTCATCTTTGGAACTAGATGATATAGTTGATATCAGCACAATGAAGTAGTAAATAGCCTCTTCTGATTTATGAATGAAAAAAATTTCAAAAGAAGAAGATTCACAAAAACCAAAATAATTTAGTAAGGAGATAGAGAGTAATAAAAAAGTAATATCACAGAAGGAAGTGTTTCAACATGCGTAAAACTAAAAAAACGTCAAGGGTATAATTATAAAAATATCACACACACAGTTTCTTTTGCTTTCACTCTGATTTTTCTGTCTCTTGGTTGATGCAAAAAAAACCTCATGACATGAGGAACAATGAAAGTCTTTTATTGTGCAATGTTGCTGAGTAGTAGTAGTTGACAGGAGAAAGTTAGGTCAACAAGTGACCATACAGTGAAAGTTAACCAGTCTTATTAAGAAGAAGAAGAAGAAGAAGAAGAAGGGTTTTTCACTTCTCTCAATCTCACCATGTTAGTAAGTGTGCATGATGATGATGATGAGGATAGAAGAGGCAAAAGGAGTCTGAAACCAACGTGCGAGTTGCTCTTTGAAGACTGTGTTAAGTTTTTTGTGTGTATGATTCGGAGCGTTGAGTATAACTGAACCCGGTTTTCAGTTTGAATGGGCATTTTGTGAATGAAAGCGAATCAGTGAATGGGGCTGAGAATGACGTCAGTAAGAATTGATTGACTGTTCGCCACGTGTGCCTCTCTCTTTTTCCAAGCTGTATGAAAGCATCATACATAGAGAAGAAGAAGAAGAGAGAAGAGAAGAGGAACGAAGAAAGTGTGTGTGTATATGTGTGTGCCATGCAAGTGCTCCAAAATTTATTCGTAGCTTTCTGCGTAAACGTCTCACTCTTTTCTAAAATGCCATGATCGACTTCTCTAAACCTGACCTGAAAATTTGGTCTTTCTATATACACCTCTACTACACATCTCTGTGTGCCTTCTTTTCTCTTCTTGATATATTCAAAAAATATTCTTTTTAATGTCGTAAGATCTGAGACTATATTTGTAAACAAACTAAATGATTTTCCGGAAAAGGCTAAATTAATTTCGGCATCTTATCTCAATTAATTTCAATTAAATCTCAAGATGTTTTAAAAGAAATGCTACTATACAATTAAAGATTGTATATATGCATTTTGGAGAAATATTTGGACAATTTTTAAATATCATTTTCTGTTTTTTTACAACCAACAACACTTCTCTAAAAATCTTTCTCTTCTCACCTTAAAATAAAGCTATATAGACTACATTTTTGTCCTACATCATGAAATTTCATTCATTCATTCACTAGACTGGAACTGAAACTCTATGTATCTTGAAATTTCGCTTACGTAATACCATATAATATCTCTCTCTTATTTTCTCTTCCTTTTTATTATATATATAAGTATATAGTTTATATAAAAAAGAAGATTTGTTGTCGCTTCTTCTATACACTTGCTTTGAGACGATGAACTTCATAGAGACGAGGAGGGAACAAAATGTGTGTGTGTGCATATTATATAATGCGTACAGCAAAACAAAAGCTATGTACTTTCTCATGTAATAAGGACAATGTTACATTCAAGATTTCGACCAAATACAGGCAAACAACAATCAGGAAGACATGGTCCATAGAAATCAACTCTTTGACGCAAGAACTTACTGTTCATTCATCCACTCATTCAACTTTTTTTCTTTTCTCTCTCATACTTCTATCTGGTGTATAAAAGAGTTTGAATTAAACTTGTAAAAAGTGAATGATATTTAGGTTTAAAATCAGAAATATTATACAAATATATTTGTTACATACATAAATGATATGTCATTCTGTACAGCGTGATTACTGACAAATTGTTAGTAAACTACACATAGATATGTATGTATAAATAACAAAAGAAAATAATTACATCCTTGAAAATTTTCGCTAATAACAGTGGTTTCCTTTTCTTCGAAACATTCTTTTGTTTTGTGTTAGTCATAATATGCACTCGTATTTGTTGTAGTGACCGTATTTATTCTAATTCAAGTCCATAAAATCAATTACGAAGTCAAAGACCTCGGCTACGTCTAGAGACCGGCTATAATTAGAGTAAATACGGTGTGTACAACAATTTCTGATGAATGACCAACTCTCGTTATATTTATTTATAAAATAATAATTATTAACAAAAAAAAGTTTTAACAAGCAAACTCCCAAGGCAAAAAAAAACCTACGTAGACAGACACATATTGTTTTTTTATTCATTCAAAAGAAAAAAGTTTATATATTGAATACGAAATTAATTAGCATCAAAGGCCATATAATATTAATTAGTTTAGGAAACAACTTTTTGTATACTGCAGTAAAAATGGAAAAGTAAATGATGATGTTGAGGTTAAGTATAAAAACCCTTCTCAAAATCTAAAGTGTTTATTTAAATTCTATATGCATTTAGCAAAGAATGAGATGATAGAGTATTCAAAGTTTTAAAGATAATTTTGTGTTTTATCACATGCTGAAAATATTTCTGAATTTCTCTATAACAATTTATTCACCATATCAAAGATTAGCAAAAGTTTCGAACTTATTTCTTTTTAGGTAAAAATCCAAAAAGATAAGCATATCAAGTACATATTTGTATTCTACATAAAGGAGGGAATGATTTTTGTGTATTAGAAACTAATCATTTTTTTGTTATATACACTTCTACGATGCTATTCTACTCTATATAATACCATCATTAATTTTTCTTAAATGAAACCATGCACTATAGCTTTTTTGATTTTTCACTAATAAATGTTTCCAGTCCGTTTCTTTCTGGAATAGCAGCGTCTTCTATGACACGAATAGAACACCGGGTAAAATCCGAAGTTTGGGAAACTTCGGAAGAATTCATTTTTTACTCTATAGCATCTAGTTTGGGGTACTTTGAGACACATTTTCTTTTGTAGTAGTATATAGTGATTGTGTATTACTATAATATGATGCATCTTTGCTTTTTCCGTTTCACCATGTCTCATGTAAATAACATTGAGTTGTATATCTAAGATAATTTGAAGGCCAACAAACGTCAAGACAATTATAATATACGATACTTTTAGTGTTTGTTAATGTGTTAAAAGTTAATATCACATAAAGCAAAAAGGTACAAGAGAAACGGGAGGCAGAAAGAGGGGCACCAGGGAAAATAACGTATAGGAAAAACTATATAGAATATATATATCTTTTCGGTGAGTTAGTCGACAGCTGAGTTTTTGTTATGTTCTATACTATAAATATATAATATTCATATATATATATTTGTATCTCTCCCTATGTGTATGTAGTGGTAGTGAGTTAAAATTGAAAAAAAAACTCATCAGTCAGTTTTTGAACGTTTTGTCTGTCATTGTCTCATCGTCACCGTTCGAAGTAGATACGTCTTCTGAAATTCTCTCTTGATAACCAACTTGACTTGTTGATTTTACACAACAGATATATACACAAAATTTTTTGAAAGCATACTTGACATTTCTTAACTTTCTTCAATCAACAATGGCTGAAACAAATGGATCAACAATGTGTCGTCAAAACTACCATGAAGAGTGTGAGGCTTACATCAACAAGCAAATCAACATGGAATTGTATGCCAGCTACGTCTACATGTCAATGGTAAGTATAAAAAGTTGTCATTTTTTGCATGTTCCATGTCTATGTCAATGTCATTGTCATCTTCATACTATCAAGTTCATAGTCATTGATGTATTATTATAATCATATCATCTCAGTTATTGCTAGAATAGTTTCAAATAGAGTTTTTGTACTAGAAAAGAATTATATTGGTGATTCTGAGATTTTTAGGGTTCAAGTATGACAATTACGTTGTAATTTTCATTTCCCAGCTCAGTAACAGCGCAAAAGCATTTTAGCCTGCGCTTGCACATAGTGATATTCAAATAGGGCTTTGTTTTGTCTTTGTTCTCAACTTGAGATTCTTAAAGTCAAGATTCTCTTGACTCGAGATCACTAATTTAGCCAGAGGAAGTCATGAGATTTTGTTAAAACCGTGTCAGAGATTATTTCTTTAGAAAAAAAGCATTGCATTATCAATCATTAGTCATGTATGTAAAACGAAAACAACAAGCCTGCTATTATTTGTGTGAAAATATTTACTGAAAATTATTATTCCGTCGTATTTAATAATATCACGCTTCATTTTAATATGTAACAATATATGCATGAGAAAATATGAGAGCGCGTTCAACAACAGAGTTGTTTTTAATATATTTTTTCCTCATTTATTGCTGACATTACATTTATTCCACTGATTTTAACGTGAATTGAATGAGTCACTCATCATAAAAATGTTTTTGACTTTTGCTAGGTTGTATATCTTTGAGAAATTTTATAGCATTAAAATGAGACGCATAATGTAAAGCAAACATTAACCAAATTACAAATCTTGTATAGTTAGCACTTGATGATATTTGTACTTCAAAAATAAGACAGAGTCATCGTGATATTGCATCATTATTTTCTTATTGAAATGTCTTGCCATTACATATATTATTTTCTTTTATGTCACTCTTCATCAAGTACTTGTGGTGGTAATATGATCGTATATATATTTTCTTCTGTTGTGTTTCTAAGAATTGAAACAGTAGAACCGTGTGCAAAAATAATCTTTCTCCAGATGCATGAATCAACATCAGCACAACAGAAAAATAAGCACTCTAACATCTAATGTGTTTCCATTACATATCATGAGACAACAGTCCTCTCAGCACATGACGAATTATGATATACAAACTTTTATTATTTACGACGAAGTATTTTATGTAATGTGCTGACTCCTGACATTAGTAGGCGTTGTACTTTTCCATTAAAAATTACAGTTGTTTGAGTCGACAATAATTTGTTTAATGTTACATCATTTTTTCTTCTTTATGAGGTGGTACAACATTAAAAAATATGATAAGTCAACGATTATACACATATAGGGTCCATATAGCTTGCATTTTTACTATTTTTAGAGAGCAGTGCTGAGAGTACAATTTAGGAAAATGAAAGAGAGGATAATTTTTATCTATCACGACACTATATAGACTCTTTAGAAAGATAGTTTTATTTAGTAAATTAAAATGCTTCTGCTATATATAATGTCAATCAAATATGATTGTGGAGTCAATTTTTAAAGTGAGATCAGGTGATAAGAGTTAGCTTCAAGTACCATTATATATATATGTAATAAAATAAAACACGCTGGTCCAAACTGTGGATGTATAGTAATATTCTCCAGTATCTCTCATGTGAATGTCTCCAATTGTACAAGTCGCATTTAGTCGTAGACCAGAAAAAAATAGATATTTAATTAAGAGTATATAGTACTGATACTGGCTGTTTGCTGTTGCTGCAACTTTAATAATGGATAGGCATACATATAATAATATATACTCATACATTCATATATGATTTACAATGTTATTATCAGTTACAATACAAATATGAACAGAACATTTTGAAAATCGAATAAATGCATATATATAGTTCTTATGTTGTATGTGTGGATAATAATATAGACCTTGAGCAAACAGAAAGTTCAAGTGGATAGGAATTAAATATGCAGGATTTTATATATAACTTTATCTGGTTGGTTTAGAATAATGAAACATGATTATATTTTATATTGTTGACATTAACTAAAGCGCAAAACTTTTCAATGGTTTGCTGCTGAGAATAATTCTTACTTCTAATGATAAGATTTCTGTCTCATTTTGTGTTTTTTTTGACAGGCATATTACTTTGATCGAGATGATGTAGCTTTTCCAGGACTTCATAATTTCTTCAAAAAAGCATCAGATGAGGAACGTGAACATGCTGAAAAGTTCATGAAGTACCAAAATAAACGTGGAGGTCGTATTGTTCTACAACCCATTGCTAAACCTGCAAGAGATGAATGGACTTCACCATTGGAAGCAGTTGGAGCAGCTCTAGAGCTCGAGAAAACTGTTAATGATGTATGCAAATTAAATCAATCATACTATAAAATTTATTTTAAATGTTATTTATATTATATCTGTTTTTATTTATTATTATTACACAGTCACTTCTCAAGATTCACACCATTGCTGGAACTAATGGAGATCCACAACTTTGTGACTTTTTGGAGACTGAATACTTACTTGAGCAAGTCGAATCCATTAAACAATTGTCTGACTGGGTAACACAGCTCAGTAAGTTTTTTTCAATTTTCAAAAAAAAAATCATTTTACTGAATTCAACTAAATATTTATTATCTACTATTTATACAGAGAGAGTCGGAAAAGGCCTTGGAGAATACATTTTCGATCAAGAAATTGGAGAAAAATCCTAAATCAATCATCAAATCTTACACTACACCAGACTCAAGAACAACAATCCAATTCATAATAATATTATATATACGATCAAAAAGTTTTTTCTCCGTTTATTCATCTTGCTAAATAATTAATTTTTACACTTGCAGAACATTGAATTGGTTTAATGAATTTGACAAAAATATATTAAAATGAAATTGTATTTAGAAGTTATGTATTTCTTGTTAATTATTCAAATGCTTACTTTTATAGTAATTACTAGTTTTGTAGGTTATAGTAGGTAAAAAAATATAATACAGATACTGACATTCATGATTATTGTATAAATTTTAAAACTAAAAAGCTATTTGAAGAAAAAGAGTATTAGAATTGACATTGAGAATATTGAAAAATGAATTAAGTTTATATGTAACGCTGTTGGTACTTTTATGAAACTTCCAGTGGATATTGTTAATATCATTTACAAAATACGAAAATTTATTGTTGATGTTATTTTCTAAGCTACCTACTGTGTTGTTATGCAAGTTATTATCCTGCATTATATATATTAACTAGTTATCTAGCCTTTAACCCTGAATTAAACTTTTGAACCTGTGTGTCTAATCCTTTTTTGTTCCTCATACACATTGCCATTGTTTGTATGTATGGTGCTTTGAAAAGAGAATCATGAAATGTTTGTTACAATGTAAAAGTTTAGACAAATTGTTGAAAGAAATACATAGTAGAGTTTTTCTCAAGATGATTGTTGACGTTAATAATATTTCGATATTACCAGCACAGTAAGATGTATGTATGAAAGAAAATATTGAAAGCGTTTGATTGATTGAGAAATATATACTTTATTTGTATATATGGCAATGTGTATATTTAAGTAGTTGTGTAAGAGGTAAAAAAAATAGAGTAGACATATTAATACTTACTACATAGAAGATACATTATATGTCATTTATTGTATTTCATAATATAATAAATAATTTACATGTACATAATATAGTCTAAAAGAAAAAACCCTTTTTCTAAATTGTCATGTGATTTAAAAATGACTTAAGCTTTCTCATATTAGGCATCTGTATACGCGCATCTGTCTGTTAATTGGTTACAAGTGGAGATTTAAAGAAATATATCATCAAGTGTTCATTTACATAAATTTGACTTTGACCCTACATACTTATAGGTTATATATTTGTAATAACCTTGGATTTGTCTAGTTGACACTTTATTCTATATTGAATTGTTTAGCAAAGGTCAACTCTAAGGCTCACTGAACACTTTGTGTGTTGGTGCTCTGTTGTATCTTTAATTTAGCTTATAGTAATATCATACATGAAGATTTTCAAAATCTATACGCATCTTTATTTACTATTACACTATACATAATTTAATACTAGTTACTACCATCTTGTCTTGTGCTACATAACATATATTAAGTATATATATAAGTAGAAAACTTCTCAGCAGGACTTTTATAAATTACCAGATGTTTAATTTTAATTAACATGAGCTTTCTGGAAATGAATCAAAGTTGACTTTAAGAAATATATATTTCAAACTTATAATGTCAATATTATATATAAGGATATTTTTTTCTTTTACAAAGCTATAGCTAGAAAAAAATGTATGACAAAATGAAATATTGTAGTCATTACAGAGAGATATTTAAAAAGCTCATTTTCAGCATGACATCTTTTTTAGACTACTATTTTTCTACAAAGTGAGTATATACTTGCTAATATAAGTATAGTATAAGTTTGATGATGAGAAATATAAAATGCAAGCAATCACGTTCATTAAGATGTCATAAATATTCCACTACCACCAAACTTGAGTAAGAAAGACGAGCAATATTAATCTCATCTTTTTCTAGTTTCACTCTTGTTCCTATATTATTATTCTCTCTTTTCTCTCTCTCTCTCTTAATATACGAGATGTGACTCGCAACATTTTTTTCCGCTTTCTCTTCCTTCCTTCATTTCCTCCAATTTCCCCCTAAAGCGATCTGCTCTGTTTTAATTAACACACAGTCAAGATGAATGAAATCACTAGGACCAACTACAAAAACACATTATGACTCTATATACTCTATATACTATGTGCACGAGCTCACCGGATTATTTGCTTTTGCAATATATATATATATATGTTTCATTTAGAATGAAGTAATAATAATATATACAAAAACCAACACTTTCACTTTAATATATCATGCAATGTTTCGCCTTTCAGCTAAAGTTTGTATTCAATGATAATTAATGAACACATTATTATAAACTGACTCATAAAGCTGAAGAACTCTTTTTAATTATATAGTTGCTGAAGCAAGTGAGGTATATATATTGTTTCTCACTATGCTGATATTATATAATTACTTCTTGAATATTAAATGCTTTGATTAAAATATTTTTTTACCATTGACTACTTCATAGTATTTTCGTAAAATTTTTTGCTCATTTTCTAATTCATACGTATATTAATATATCAAGAAAATTATTAGATAATGGAACTAGCAACCACTATGGTAGAAATATATTTAACTAATAAGAAGAATATCTAATGATACTAATGTATAATAAGAAGTTGAAAATAGGAAGAAATATAGGAAAAGAGAAAAGAATGAGGTTGTATAAAAGCAGCAAATATGTCCATTGAATATATAATAATATACTTGTAGAAGAGATATGTATATATATAATATGTAGCTCTCTCTCTCTACTTTTGTAGGTGGTAGCAAGTATATATAGAAAGGAGCACTCTAGAGAATTTTAATTAGTTTTGTGTCATTTTCAAATGCGAACCATCTGCTCTGGCAAATATTATTATAAACTTAGCAATCTCAGTCCGAAGTAGTGCTTTTTAGACTTGAGACTAACTATGTACATATATATATGTACAACTCTCTCTCTCTCTCTTTCTGTTCCTACTCATATAACTATATATAGTATACATCCAGTGTATGCTTGATATATAAGTAATATATAAGCAAAATCTAACACTCAGTAATTACAAATAAATTCCCTAATTAATGCAAAACTCTTGTCTGTCGAGGGTGAAGAGGATCTTTTATATATGAGTGTATGAGTGAAAAACAAAAAGCCAAGAGAAACTTTAGCACCTAATTAAAACAGTTCTCTCTTCTTCTTCTCTTCTTGCACATATATACATACATATATAATACATTTTGCTCTAGAAGTATTTTCATTCTATAATGCTTTTCCTCTTTCTTTCTCTCTCTCTCTTTCCTTTTGTGTATGAACATGAACTTTCAAAATTTACAAGAAGTACTATATATATATATATATTAGTAGTAGTTAGTAGTTTAGTATGATGTATATCACATTAGAATTAGAACAAGTTGCAATAATATAAGAATGGGTGGATCCTATTTGCTCAAATTGCTATTCCATTCTTAGATGTTTTCATATAAGTTTTGTTTGTGTCGACTCTTGTAAAGTCACAATTTCACAATTGCTCTTCTCTACTCTTACTAGTTTTCCTTGTACTTATAAAGACTTTAATAATGATTTTAGCAAACAATCACTAAGCTATTTTAGTCTTTATAAGAAGTGTAGCATTTGTTGAATATTATGAATAAATGCATAATCTTTGTGTGTATTTAAATTGTTAAACTTTTGAATCTTGAAAGCATGGATGGAGACAGCTGGAAGTGAGCTTTCTCTCTCATAGAGAGTACAAGAATTTACTTACAAGTCAACTCTTGTGACTTGAATAACTACTTAAAGCAACAGAATATGTATATTTGATTAATCAAATAAGAAGTTATATAGTCTCTACCTTCAAGAAGATGTGAGACAATAGAATTACAATGTGTAAACTTCTGAGCAATCTACCTGTTAAAAAGAGTGAATGACATGCTGACTCTTGTGTGGTGTATGATATGATATCCTATTCTAACATCTTTATCTTGTTCATAATGCCCAATTGCCTTTTTGTCAATGGTATTTGCATTGTAAGATAATCACATAGAATATATAACACTTGGTAAATATAACTTTAAATTATGTTTGTATTATAGTATATAAAGTCAAAAGCTGAGAATAAAAGACAGACACTAAAGTGTATGTAGTCGGTAACATTATTTTCCCAAGTACTGCACATTACAAGCAAGAGTACATAAGTGGAGTCATTTTACAAAGATAGTACACAAAAGACAACAAGTCTGGCTCAGAAAGGTAATTGGAATCAAAATTAAAGATAACGTAAGTATTAAGAAGAGAGTAGATTAGAGAAAGTTGCTCTACTATGTACGTGTTTTGTATAAGTGTAATTCTCTTAGAAGGAACGTTAGTGTTTTTTGACCCGAGAATGCAATAGAGACTATACTTAGAAAGTTCAGAAAAAATTTAGTTTCAGATTTACAGAATTGTAGCGTGCACATCTGTTGTTAACCCTCAAATTTTGATTCGAAAGCTGAAATTTTGTAATGAAATAGTAGCGTCTCGCAATTCCTTTCTTTGATTTTTTTTAAAGTATAGTAACGACTGCAAAATTCTCGAGTCAAACAACTTGAGTCTCTACTTGTCAGCAATACATATCTAATGATAATGAGTGCAACATTCTAACATGTTTTGTACACCACTATAGTTGTGATCATTACACTAGTGACTGTTGACTTGAAGCTGCACACAACATTTTCTTCTTTTTGTCTTTTTTTCTCAGCTTTCCCCTTCTCTAGTATAAGACTATGAGATAATAATAAGAAACAACAACAATGGGTGCTCAACTATTTCCTTTTCTTTTTATCTAAACCAAAGAGAGAGAGAGAGAGATGTAATCAACATTACACTTATTTTTTCCACTTTTCTTTTGTATGCTAAAAGACTCCCGAAAGTGCCATATTATTATTACCTTCTCAATGAGAACTTCTCTCACTATAACTGTACGAGTATTATTTGCTTGACATCAAAACTTTTGAGGCAATGGGTGCAAAAAAAATCATCATCTAATTAAACTCTCCAACTAAACGTAGCATGTATTTATGTACCTTTCTTTTGATTACTCTAGCCAAATCTGTCCCACATGCACTGTGCACAAAAGCCAACTATGCAATCGCTTACGAATAGACACAGGAGAGTGATTACAAAAACTACCATACCAGCAGCATCATACAACAAGCCAAGCTACGCTTTAATTGCTCAACCTTCTTCCCTACTACTGTCTTTGATAATGACTTTATATTTGTTTTTGGAATGCTAGACTGAGTTTTCTTTCCGTTTAGTTTTTTTTACTTGGAAAACTCAACTTTATAGTATTAGATAGTTTTGTATTTAGAATGGAATGAATGCAATGACCTAAGAGAGAGATAATAATATTGGTCTGTGAGATAAATTAACCAAGTACCACCAACAAGTCTTGGAAAATCAGTTGAAGCCAACGTACTAGATTCTTAAAATGCACAATTACATTGGAAGCACGTAGAAAGAAAGTTGTTGTAGTTCTCTGGTTTGTGTGTAATCAACATAACGATACAAAGTTGAATATATGTATAAAGCTCTACTCTAACTGTGTACTCTACATTAAACACATACACACTTAGCATAGAGTACACAAATAAGGACGAGGGATTGTTATAGAAAATAATGGAAATGGACATGTGGAGGCAATTAGGAAAAATATTTGTAGAGGTAGCCAAGCATAATAATAAGCATCAATATAAAATAACGCTTACTACAAAACTCCTTCTTGTGGTATGGTATAGTGGTGGTAGAACATTACATAAAATGAGACTATAAAAATGCAATGAAGAGAATTGGACGGCTTGGCTTATTATTAGGTTTTGTACATTTTGTTTGACGTTCTTATGGCATCTAATAATATTATGAACGTGCCAGTCACAAGAGAAAGAGAGAGAGAGAGAAAGCAAACTAGTAAATGATGACTATACACAGACTTTACTATTACAAGTATTTAGTATTGTATTATGTGTGTATATGTACACAATGTAGCGTAATATTTTGAGATGAAAGGAAAACGCAAGCGCTAGCAATTTTCTCGTATTTAGCAGATACACCGATCCGAACTTGTAACAGTTAGGGTAGCATGTTGAGAGAGAGTAGAGAGAAAAAGAAAAACTCGTCTTTACGTTCTATTTCACACTAGTGTCACATTCCCCTGAAAGTCAAATTCAGACAAAATGTTTTATTGTACTGACTCATATTGACTCTTTGAAACAAACTTTATAATACAATTCAAAATTATTTTTCAACCCCATAACTAATTCTCAGTAGTAACAATTATATTTATTAAATTGTTTCTGTCTCAAAGTGAGTGAGTGAGAGTGAGTCATTTTGTGCAAAGCACGTTTCTTGGAAAACTTGATCTTCATCAGCACATGAAGATTGAAAGTGTACATTTGTGGCAAGACGAAGAGAAAACCGGCTAAGAGGAAAACTAATAGTAGAGCAGCCATAAACTCTAATGAGAACAAAGTTATACATATTTCCTAACTTGAACTCTCTCATCCTATTATAAAGTAAGTTGTCTTGTTTACTTCCATATAGAGTATCAAGAGAGAGCTGTAAATACAAAACATAGACACAACTTTCTCTTCTATACTTATTGTAACTAATTGACATGTAATGAATGTTTAGACGGCAAGTGTCTAAAAGCCAAAATCATGTAGGCAGCACTAACAACTTTAATTCAATCTCATGCATCAGTTTATACTTAGACTACTAATAATATATGTGTTATATAAATTGCACATGAAGAGAAATGACTTCATGTGTATCAATTTTCTTTTCCTTTTTGAAAGTCAATAGATTTTGTGAGTGAGTTGAGGATTGGTTGGTTAATTAGTTGCTTTCTTGTTTTGTTTCAAGCAAATGGATTAGTTTCTACTGAACTCACAGTGTATAGTAAAGTTATACGTACTGTCAGTTATAGGTTATATATATATATATACTAGTATACTGGTATAGAGAGACACCCTGGAAGGACTAATTAGTATGATGTGATTGAAAAAGCCATACACTCTGCATTTATATGGGAAATTGCTATTATATAGTATAAATCAATGATATTAGATAAAGGCCGAAGGGGGTGAACGGTTTGTTGTGCGTGGGTATTGAATTGGAAAAGACAGCCTCAACTTATTAATGCTTCTAAATAAATTACTATATAGGTAGATGATTTTGATTATATTCACTTTATAACACAACTTTGAGGTATTATATATATAGACACGATATATATATATATAGAAGAGAGAATTTAAATGAAAAGACATAATCCACCAAAAAGGACTATAAAGGGAAGAGGAAAAGAGTAAAAGTTGGTTTTACAAATGACATGAAAAGTGGTCGGTGATCCTGGTGGTTTTTGATATAATAATAATTATCATACTTCTCTCAAAACTACTTCAGGCCTTTTGACTTTTCCAAGCCTTTTGTATATCCTACTTTCACATCTGTTTAACTCTTTTTGTGTAACTCAATAATTCGAGATGAACATATCATAATACTATATATATATAGTCCTTTTTACTTTCTGTATATTACTATATGTATATGTATGTGTCATAATGAGATCATGACGAAACACAGATTTTGAGGCTGTGGAAATTGCATTAATTAGTTCTCTGACCACCATTGAGGCTGATATTATATATAAGTCTAGTCATCAAAGTTTTTGTATATATATATATTTCTCAATTTCTGTAATTATATTTTAGTTTATGTGGCTACTGCTATAAAATTGTTGCTACATACTCTGCTTATAAAAATGATTGAGATAGTTGAGAAGAAAGTTTTTAATGCAGATTGCCTATGACAGGAGAAAGAATGAATGGAGTATGTAATACTTTCTTGAGACACACAGGGGTAGAGGAAGAAAAACAAAGTTTATAATATCTTAGGTATTCTTAGAGTAAAAAGCATGAGCTCATATAGCTCTACTGGTTAAAGGAAATCAGTAGTGAAGTAACTGATGGGATTGTATAATAGAGTAAAAGCTATGCACTGTTGTAAAAGTAGAGTGTTGGTTTAATACATAATGCTTGTAAAACTAACAAGAAGACGAAGACGAACCAAAAAAGGGGGATAGCGATAGGATGAGATACTTAGACTCAAATCCAATCTCATAATGGATTCTTGTGGCGTCTAACACTGATTGCATGTCATTAGTACCGATTCTCTTTTACTCTTCCTGATTATTTTACACCCAGTATTTTACCCTGGCTCTCTTTTTAACAGAAGCTTCCTATACTTCTACTCCTTCATCGTCTCTCTATCAAAGTGTGTATATAGTATATATCTTGTATAGTTGCCGTGTTGGAAAATTGTATTTCTTGATGAGCTTGTCATACTATATAAAACACAGAGTATATATTATATGTACTCCCTCACTTGATCTCTTTATCTCTCTCTCTTCTTTATTAACTGAGCTGATTTGGTTCAATTTGGGTTTGAGGAGGATAACAAGCTAGTTAGTTTTCATATTTCTCTCTTTCCTGTTCTCTACACAAACTAAACCAATAAGTTATGTAGTTTATAAAATAATAATTTTACACCATGTCAAGCCAAGCCACTATCTCTATTACCTCTAATGAGAACATTATACAAATTTAGTTTTTTCTAAGAGAAAACTTAAAGAGAGAAAGTATAGTGTTGCTATCCACATAGACAATTACCTTGTGAGAGTAAATGGGATCAACTGATTGAAAGAGATGAAATAGTTCTGCAATCTCACTTTAGAAAGTTAGGCACTTTCTTGTAAGCTAAAGTTAAAGTCTTGTCAACAAATTGAGATTTTAGCCTTTACTTTTTTTTGTCTATTCCACTATGTTGTATCCATCAACCAACTTTTTGCAGTTAATCTCATCATCATCATCATGATCCCCTCTTTCTGCCTTTTATCCTGGCTCACTTTTGCAACTTGTAACAATGCGGGCAAGCTAATATGTGCATACACTCTATTAAACTATACACGTTGTGTTAATACATTTGCAATGTAAAGCTAGGAAACACTTGAGTTGTTGAACCAACGGTGAAAACTTTCTTCTTATGTTTCTCCACATCTACTATTTTACAAAAGCCTATATAGGATGCAAACAACGTTCTCACTTCCAGCAATAACTTTACAGCAAGCTTACAACAAACATCTAAGCACATCTATTATATATATATATAGTTATTATCGAGAGTACTATAAGATAGATATTAAACATTTTAGTTATTAAAGTTGTTGGCATATAATATCTTTGCATTTATACTCTTCTTCTACCTCGATATTAATTAGTTTCCCACTCTACTACTTTCTCTACTCTCTCTCTCTCGTACCATTTAGGCTAAATTGGCATTCTCATTCCATTAAATCCCTTCTTTGAATATCGACGAGTCGACTGGAAGTACTAAAGAAAATTACAGTTCTCTCTTCTATATTTGTATAATAGTCACTTTCTCTACTCTTTGCTGCACTACTGTGAGTGATCCGAATTAAATAGGCTAACGAACTATAGATGTACATATGGAGCCTTTAGCACAATATCAATTGAGGTAAAGAATGAAAGAGCGGAGAGAAGATTGTTTGCAAATCACTCTCTTTCTTGTCAGCTTAATATAAGCATATAACTTTAGGAAATAGTAGAGATATGCTGTTTCTATACCTAATATAATGTAGACGTATATGTGACTAGTGAGCATTTTGAAACTGATGTAATAATACTACAAGGACTTAATTAATATATGTGTACAGTGCTTACCAAACTCGTATTAGTGTATCAACCAAAGAGAGAGAGAGAGAGTGGTGATGTATGATAATTTACTATAATCTTATGAAAGTATGTATGACTATGTTGACTAAAGGCATAGAGACAAGATTCACTTTATTTTGCATCATATACTTAGTTCAATTTTTTTTAAAAGTTAATTACGCTCCTTGGTTTGATTTTTTTCAGAAAATAGATAGAAACGCATATATACTGTGATTTAGTTAGACTAGTTTTTCACAATTCGCATTCGATCATACTGTGACATTGAATCACATCACAGTTTTTACTAGAGTTACATATTGTATTTTCTATGGCATTATTTAAGCCACTTGACTGTTTGTAGAAACAGTATAATACATATACTCAAGTAGAGAAAGTACATGAGATACCATTTTGAAAACTAATATTATACTCTTGTGAACAACAAGTCAGAGTCACTTGATATACCCCAAGGTTGTTTCTGTAGAATTGAACAGTACACTGTCAACTTTGATGTTGATGCCACATAAAGGACATTGGGAAACCTGAGACGACAAGCTTTTCACATTGACTATATTGGATTGAATAGGTAGAGTTGTTGTAACTCCTTCTCTCTACATTTACTATTATTTGGTTTGGTTTGGTTTGCTAGCATAAAAAGATAAGAGGGAGAAATGTATGAAAGAGACAGATAGAGAGAGAGATACTCTTCTCCTCTCTCTCTCTATCCAATTCTACTAACGTAGCACAATTTTAATGATGGATCGTTGATATAGATATTTTAATGATCGTCAATTTGCTACTTGCCTTGGGCTCTTTCTCAGGTCCTTTTTTACTGACACAGAGTCAACATGTGGAAAACGAACACGGAAGCAAGTGGACAAACACAGAAAGCTCGTTACACAGATTTTTTTCCTCCTGCCTTCTCATATAATCAACCTGATTATAGTTTATATACACTATAGGTTTTTCTTTAAAAAAAAAGTCGTGGGCCACATCCGAGATGTTTTTTGAACAATTTGATTTTTTAGAGAAATGAAGTTCACGTAGAGTAGTTTCATATCATATGTAGCTTCTTCACATATTGACTTTACATTTTGGTATCAAATAACGACGCAAAGGACATATAACGTATGTAGGTACATACAAAACCATACAAATAAAATTTGCATGGATGATATGTACGTAATTGCTTGTGTCATAAAATACATATATTGTATATGAAACCAAACCACAAAAGTTGGAGATTAGAAATTTGTTCATATGTAGAAAGAAGAGAGAGAGAGAGAGTATATTAGTTGATATAGGAATGTAAACAAATGTACAAGAAGTAAATATTACTGATGTTGTTATACTTCTACCACAAACAAAACATTCAAACTAACCCACATACAAAATTACATATAGGTACTTTTGTGGTTTTCATATAAGATTAATAAGGTTGATAAGGAGAGATACTAATTGTAATTATAAGAGTGACACAATAGGTTGGAGTATCGTTGGAGTAAATCTCATATTAGAGTTATTTATGACTTAACATTTGTGTTATGTTCTTTCTACAAAAATATTTTCATGCTTTAAACTAAACTAAAAGTTTTAAAAGTCATTTATTCAAATCGTCGTAGAGTTCCCCTTTAAATTTAATCTACAGCTCTGTTTGTTTACTGAAGTGACTTTTAGTTTGTAATGACAAGAGTTAATTTACATCTTAATTTGTCTCTTGATCAAATTTGTACATGTTGTGTGTATTTTTGTATTATTATTTAAGCATCATCACGCTTTTCTCTATCTACGTAAACAATAGAAAGATAAAACCAAATGCAAGACATTTCTTGAGCTATATGGTTTCTGTTGTATAGAGTTTCAACTGCTTCGTTTGCTACTTTATGAATTAGAAAATGTTTGTCTATGAAATATTTATGAGTTTGCTGACACTTGACTTATAAAACAATTGAGTGAGGGAGAGAGAGAAAGTTTTAGTAATTTTAAATAGTTTTGAGGGGTCTTCTGTAAGAAGAATTTTATGTTCTTTTCAGCTTTCAAAATTCGATTTAGTAACCAATTAACAATATATGTTTTTCTTAAAGACTTAAAGTTCTATATAGTATTTTTTTTCTTTTGAGGACATTGCGTGAATAATAACATCGTGATGTAGCATTTAGTAATTGATTTAGTAATTTCAATTTGCCCCAATATGATTTATATAATAAAGAGTCATTTCGATTTCATACTATACACTTGATAGAATGTTGTTGATTAGTAAAATGCTAAAGCTGTACATGTAGCAGCTTAAATATGCATTAGTACTCCATATGCTCGATTGGCGTTGTTGGCATTTATCTTCGTATCTATACTAACAAGAAACTCAACTTTATTTTACTTTTACTACCAAATTAATAGTAAAAACGATAATAAAGTGCTCCAAATCAAAAGTCTGAAAGAGTTGTAATTTACCTAAATAATCTCCAGTCAAAGGAGTTTTTTGACATGTTATCAAAAGTGCTATTATATGTAACACATAAAAAGATATAATTTCATTTTTATAGGTTTCTCAACATAACACAATGTAACTCTATTTAGCTAAAACTTTACGATTTTTATATTTTTTACAGTTACTCATACACTCGTATAACGTTAGACTGAGTTCCTTTCAAGGAAGGTTAGGTTAGCTTTCTCTACTAGTTGGTGAATCAACGTTTTAAAAAATATTATATAAATTTAATTCAATACGACTTTCTTTTTCTTTCATTAAAACATTAAATTTCTAACATTAAAGCTACTCGTAGTACTAGGTTCACCATATATACTGTCCGAATAATGTCAACGATAATAACTGTTAGTTAGGGACTTTAAAATTTTTATTTTTATTTCATCTGACTCTCCAGGCGATTTAGCATAAATGTGCAAATTTAGAACTGTCTAAGTCTCTGTGGACCAAACTGAGAAAGAAAAGAAAAATGT
>VCNE01013431.1:0-14314 GCA_009869805.1 Oncopodura yosiiana
TATTTTGCTGGCTGCCTATATATTTTTACTGAGGTTGGATCCAACTTTCTCGATCCAACCTCATTGTAGTAGATCTGAATTAATTTTATTTTTATTTTGCTGGCTGCCTATTTATTTTTATTGAGATTGGATCCAACCTTCTCGATCTAAATTCATTGTAATAAGGTAGACGTTGTTGCATAGACACTAGAACATGACTTTTTATATTTATTTTGATATTTAATATTTAGTTTGGTACATTTTGACCATGTAAAGTCATTATAGGCTGTTTGAATAACAGTGATGCGTAACATACAATCTTTATACTCGCAGAAAGGAATTTTAGTATTTAATTGGTTCTCCAGTAGAACGGAGCTGTGCCAGGGGTTGTTATGACGTTTAGAATTTTGTCTTTTTAAGTTTTTGGTTCTTGAAATTCATTTCCTGATAAACCTTTTTTGGTGTTGATCTATTTTGCTACAACTTGAAAAAGTTTTTCTGTTAAACGTCACTTAAATTGTAGCTAAAGCGCTATCTGCTCAACAACCCCTAACTTTTTTATTCTTGGAGCTATTCTGTATTGCGTGAAGAAATCGTGTTCCAAAGCAGGTGAAAGAAATACGTAGTTTTGGCTGGTTTACAGGTGCATTTGGTTATTTTGTGAGTTACTAATTAACGCTTTTCGGTTTTGTATTCACAGAAATGCCGCAGTTCAAGCTTGAGTTTACAGAAAGTGGTAAACGAAAAAACGTGTTAATGAAAAGGACTCGTGCACTGAAACAAGAAGAAAAGCTTCGAAGTAAAATCAGACGTCAAAGTGCTAATAGAGATTGCCAAGAGGATTTGGTCAACCCACCAAACGGATTGCTTAGCGTTAAAAATGAAGCGTCTTCAACATCTAATGTTGATCATGTCTTGAATCCGAAGTTTGTTTCCGTACACGACAAAATGAATGATATTGCTCCACAACTTATGATTTCTAAATTGAAGGCTCCTGGCTTTGGTAAATTAGATGTTGTATACTATCAAGCTGAACGTTATCCTTAGCTTTTTAAATATTACAGTATTCAAGTTTCGGAATGAGGATCAAGAATGGGAGCCTATTAAATTCTGTCTATTATATAATGCTGCCAGCGAAATGACGTTTGAAATATTAAAAACGCTAATTGAGGTCAGTTTTTATATTTAATTTTCTTCCTTTAGTCAAACTGCTTTAATTTCCGTTTATATATTTTAGAAAAATGAGGGCTTGATCATTGACAATAAGTCATATACGTCCTCAATTTCACATTGCTGGGTTTTCAATATTGGAGAATATGATTATGGATTTTATCACAAACATCAAATTCAGATTTTTGATTCAAAGTTTATTGTAGATTCCTATAATGAAGGACTATTGCTGGATATTAATAAATATATGTAAGTAAGGAATAGTCTGAAATATTGGTTTATACATATCACCTACTAATTTCTGTTAGGAGTTTTCCGATATTATGTGGGAAAATGGAGTATTCTATGACTCTTGGCCTCTGCTGGAAGAATGTGTGGAATATCTTGAGAAGCAATCATGAAAATAAGTACTATTGTGAGCCAGGATGTGTAACCTATTTTGCAAAATTCCCCACAGAATTGAATGTAGCCAATCATGTTGCAGAAAAGTCTGGTAATAATTTGTCAAATATATTGTGTTCTTAAACATATATTTGTTACGTGATATCTACTAGATGCTGAAGTTCAAGTCGATCCTACATATTTTGGCTCAGATTCTCAAACTCAAGTATCTTTGAATGTTCCGTGCCATGGTACTAATGATATGTAATCCTTAACAAGTTAAAACTTTATGGTTTTTTATAGATATAGCAGTACAAACTGTAGTTCGTTTTCAACATGCTTCTACTCAATGTGATCAAGGTAATTAAATTCATATTAGAAAGATAGATTGTATTCATATGCTGATGTCATTATATTAGAAATTGATGAAAATGATCATGATTCAAAGTTGGGTGCTCCTGATGCTCTTGCAACAGGTAACTATTCATCTTATCTTCAATTACTGATAAACATAAGTTATTTTCTTATAATCTTTTTTGATTCTTGAAATTTTGAACATTGCAGTTGAGGTTCCAGGAATTAAAAAAAGAAAATTTGTTTATACTGGAGATGTCCTATTTTTGATAGCTGGTTACCTATCAGAGATTTGGAGAGAAAATCATGAGCTGAAATCAGATGCAACTGCATTGTATATTGCAAATAAAATCGGGATGGTAAGTTGAAAAAATTACTTTGATCGAATAGTAAGTTTCTAGCATAACACTCTGAAACCAAACAGGATCAATATGGTGTGAAGCCTTCACTTAGTGCTTTGAAGAAAAAAATTACTGTAATTGAAGATCACCCGGAAACTTACAAAGATGCTCTAGGAGTTGCATTGTATGAATTTTTAACATGTAAACTTCTCCAAAAAACCAAATGAAACCCAATTAATTTAATACTACCCCAGAAGGGCCATGTATAATTAAATTTGTTATTGAACTATTCTATTTATAAAAAAATAAAAACATAACATATGATTCTAATATTTTCAAGCCCGCTTGATTAAAGTTTAGATTATTTCTTAATGTTCGAAAGCAATTTATTATAAATTTACATATTTAGTAAACGTTTGTTTAGGCCATGCATGCTCTAGTTGTCATTCTCGTATTTATTGTAATATTGTATTAACTGCATATCTACAGATATTTTAACGAACTGTTCTCCAACCTTGTAGAAGACCTGAATTCATTTTATTTGTATTGATTTCATTTACTGAATATTTTTTTCTGAGGTTGGATTAAATCTCCTCGATCCAACCTCATTGTAGAAGCCTTGAATTGATTTTATTTTTACTTCGCTGGCTGCCAATTTATTTTTCTGTTTTAATTTACCTGATTATATTATACATTTACAAAATGCCAGTTTTCTAAATTATTTACAGCACTCGGTTATTTGTTCTTTTTGTCACCCATGGGGTTATTAGATGGCAACATTTCAATTAAACTAAATCAGAAGATGCATTTCATTAATCTTAAGTAAATCTATATGACCTAAAAACCACTAGGACAATATGTTCAATTGATGTTTTGCTTATGTATATTTTTAGTCGAACTATAAAGACAATATTATGGGATAGCAAGTTATGATAATGCATTTATACGAACATAGGTCAATAGTAAATAAAATGTATAACAGTTGAGACGTCGAAAATTTGCTGTCCGTAAAATCTTGTTTCATAATTTCAGTTTTTTGATTTATTCTTTTTTGAAAAGCAAGAAGCATCGAAATGGAGTGGAGCAATACTGGTAAAATAATTATTTGTAAATATTGTTGCTTTGAGATGGTGTTCCTATAAAACGTTTGAAAAATCAATATTCCAGTCGATGCAGGGATTTATGGATTAGTTAGAAACCCTGGTGGCCCATTTACTGGAGGCAGCTTGTTTGACGATGTTACATTTGACCGACTCTTGCAAAATTGGTAATACGTATAGTAAGCCATCAAATTAAAAATGACTTGGCATTTTCTTATTTAATTTAATGTAGTGCAAAACGGAAGTCACCCACTGTAAATGATTCTATTTCTGTTCCAGCAGAGGCAGACTCTGGATTTGATTCGACGTTAAATCTAAGCGTATTGTTGTATTATCTATATTAAATATACATGATTTTATTTGTGGTTCCACCCAGTTTAGCAAATCTCACTTTCTTAAGGTTGACGAAAATGACGAACTATATGAAGCCGTTACTAATGAGTTTTTAGCGGAATCTAAAACTCCAACTACTGGATTTACTAAACCCATCAAAAGAAACCAGTTTTTTGATGCTCATAACGATAGTGCTGATAAGGATCCAAGACTATTTTCTCATCCTGCATTGTAAGATAATTTGTAGAACGCTTTTACAAAGTTCCAATAATGTATACTTTATATCTATTTTTGGTTTGTAGGATGTCAAAATATCGTCCTATATTTTATGCTCTCTTGAAGGAATTATTTCTGGAAGCTGGTGGTGAAAACGTCAAGATCCAAAGAGCTGATCAATGGATTAATGTTTGTACTCGTGTTCGAGATGGCATGCTTATGTCGCCGGATTCTTTATTGCTGGAAAACTTTGATATTCTTCGAATGTCTTTTAGAAAACTAATAATTAAGAAAGAAGGATTCAAATGTTTTCTCAAAAGATCTTCTCCTGAATTTAGATATTTTGACTGGTGGTGCCGATCACTGAATGAAGTTGATGACATCATTATTTTGTCAGATGATGATGATGCTACTACTCAAGGTAAATACAAGTACCAAATGGTATGTAATAGCGGTTTTTAATTGCTTTTATTTACTGTTCAGATTTAGAGTCTGCGAGGGTAATTAATATTGAGCCGAATCTTCAAGGTATAAAATCGTATTGAATATAGTTCGAGTAAATAATTAAACTAAACTTCTTTCAGAACCACGACTTTCAAAATCGGATGTGGAAAAACATATTTTGAATTTTGAGTCGCAGAAATTAAATTATAATTCTGCAAGATCTGCAGACATTATGTATCCAGAGCTTAGAAATAGAAGCATGGAACTAGAAACTTGGAGCCAAGAAGAAATTAGGAAACTACTGGTAGTGGCAAAAAAACCAATCCCTGGTTGTAGCAACAAATCTATTAAATTCTGGAGAAAGGCTATTGGCAATGGGGTAAATTCTATTGTATTTGTAGCGTATTTTCAAACACTAGTATACATTATGTTTTATAATAATTCTAGTGGATGGAGACAAACAGATCCGTAAATGCAGTCTGCTGTAAATATAAGCAATATGTAAATTCGAAGAAACACTTGCAAAATGTATAATGTAAAGAACCCTGAAAATGACTAAATGAAAAAAAATCACATTCTTATACTGTAAATTGTCTTATCTTATATAACTTTTTTTCTCTAATGAGCATCAGCCTATAAAGGCAATTTAAAACCATGACCATATTTGCAAATATTAAAGATAATGCATTTGAAAGTCAGATTTCTCATAAAAATTACGTTTCTACGTTTACTCTGCAATTTAGTCTAGCCTTTTGTTTTTCTAAGATTTTTGATTTTTCATATCTTGAGAAGTAGTTAGTTTGGAGATAATTGGAGACAATTTTTCATTCTGAAAATATGTCTTGTAAGTAATTTCATATATATACTTGTTTTTATAATATTCTATTAATATTACTGTTTGCCTAACTGCAGTTTCAAACGAGGTTAGGATTGTTGAAAGATGTGATGGTGTATTTGTTACTGGAAAATCCTGGAAGTTTTTATCACCAGCAAATGTAGTTGATGTCAGAATTGAAAAGGGAAGATTTCTGTTGAAAAAACAAAAAAAGCATGAATTGAAAGGAGTTGAAGAAATTAAAAATCTGGGTGTGGATCATGATATTTACAAACTTCCCTTTTGTCCTTCTGGTGATTATGATCTTGGTGTGCTATTTTGGTTCGAAAATGAAGAACGCCCTAATTTTACCAATTTTTTGAAGTCATTTAATGAATGTATCATTAAAACTGTTCAAGAGGATTTGAAGAAAACGTCTACGTACAAGAGATATAGCCAATGTACTCAATCAAATGAAATTAATATCGAAGTGGACGATTGGCAAAAGTTTTCAAAAAGATTTGCAAGAAGACTGCTAATAATTGCAAGAACTTTCAATTTAAGCCATTTATATTATGCTAGTAAATTTGGTCAATCAGTTAAAATCGAGTCATTTATTCAATTAAATCATGTCATCATTTGGAAGGAATGTGAACAAGTCATTCTTCATATTGCCTTTGATCTTTCTTGTCCTGGATATATAATAATATGGAAGAAGGACCAGCTCGGTAATGTATTACCAAAGAAGCCTACAAAAAGGTACATGACCTTAGGAGTTTCAAGACATGGAAATTTTGAATTTGTTGAACCTGATCTTGCAAAGTCTGAAGTTGTAATGGTCAAACTATATAATAGTGTTCTTCGTGATCTAAAAAACGAGAAGCGTGAGAAAATGTTTAGACAGTCCAATATAAGCACCGGAATTGTCCGCAACATTTATTCATACTTTGAAGATAATCATCGAAATGAACTAAAATTGGACAAAATTGAAAAATGGATGCAACAATGTGAAATTGTGAAACAAAGTGTTGAAGACTTGGCAAATCCTACACCACATGCAAGAATGGAGTGCATTGTTTCTCTTAGAAAACCAGATGATGCTGCAATATTCAAATGCCGTGAAGCTGCTAAGTACATTTTTGATAAGATTATGCTTAAAGAAGTTTATACTCAATTTCCATTAGAAGAATTTCAACAGCATTTGAGAGTAAACCTGTTTCCGGCAGTTAATTCAACTCACCATTACTTGTCCACAATTAAATCATGTCAAGAGCAGAATCAAATTGCTACCATTGTTCTTCAAGATGTGTACAATATCATTTGTTGTGAATTATTTTTATGCTTTTTCTTGGATGGCACATTTGTTGAGTCTTCTCGTGTTGGTCATAACCATCGCTTGGCAAAAGTTTTGGGATTGACTGAGAAGGATGTAGATCCTTTTCAAAATTTCTTAAATAACCTTACTAATCACTCAAAAATCTCCATTGTGGATAATAGAATGGTTGTACAAAATATGACAAATGAGTACTTGCTTTCTGCTTTGGCTCTCAAGAAACCTGAAAATCACCACTCGCCTCAAATTGAAGAAATAGCCAAAAATTTGTCATCAAAATTTCAATTTGAAAGTCGTTATACACAAAGATTTCTTGCTAGATTCATTTTGAGATGCTCACTTTCAACAACAAATGTTTATCCTCAAGAAGATGATGTCACGCCTGAAGATCTAGAATTAAACAATAGACATTTGGGACGAGCCAACAACGTGCTTCTGAAAACTACGTTTGATTTTTTGGTATATTTATGGAGGCGTTCGCAACGAGCAGGAAAACAAAGTGACAATGGAATTCATAATTTGAATAGATTATTGTGGTGCCTTAAAGAAATTGCTGCTCGCTGCCAAGAATATGATGTTGATCTTTGGGAATATTTTTTTCAATTAAGTTCTCTTATTAATCAACATTTAGTAAATGCATCGTGCTATCTCTACGTGAGTCTTGGATATGATTTTGTGATATGTGTGCCAATTAGTCTTCAACAAGATAAAATTCTCATCCAGCAAATTATGAAGAAGGCTGTAAAACAACAACTAAAAGTATATAACATTACTGACAATTTTGATGAAGATATAATAACTTTTGTAGACCGAATTTATAATACATTAGATCGCAAAGATATTGTGCAATGTGATATTAATTCAGCAGTAAATATTTGGCTCAGTTTTAGAAAAGGAATAGATCCCTTGGTCAAGGCAGGAGAGCCTTTATCTAAAATATATCCAGAAATAGAGATTGTATATAATAAACCTCGACGTGCGTATTGGCCAGATGAAGGACCAGATGTAGGAGAAGTGTTCTTGACTGTGCCATATGCAAATGATAATAGATACGTTTATAATCTGTAAAGCAAATAAATGAAGTTTTATGTCAATAATTGCCTATTAATGTTTTGCTATGTAATATTTCATTCCTTAAATAAAGATACCTGAAGAAAGACGTGTTTAAATGCGTTCTCTCCTGATCATTTATTCTTTTTGCATATTGTGAAATTTTGTAATTTTGTCTAACATGTCTCAAGGTAGTAGTAATAATTTTATTAGTATTCTTATTCAATTTTTAATTTGTTATTGCATATTTTATTCTTTAGAGAAACACAAGTTGGAAGTAGTAGAACGTTGTGATGGTGTATATTTGATTGGTAACTCATGGCAATTTCTTAGGCCGGATCAAGTTGTCACAATACTACTTGAGCAATATTTATCTCTGAAAAAAGTAACTAAAAAAGAACTACGTAGTTTGAATCCTACCAAATTGAAAGAATATGATAGCTATCAATTCTACAAATGTGAATGTTGTGAAATCAATTGTCATCAAGTTGGTTTGCTAATATGGACCAAGAATGATAAATTTCATTCTTCAAATTTTATAAAAGACTTTAGCAAAAGCATTAGTGATGTGGTATTTGAAGATATGGAACATACTTATACTAATCAATCATATAAATTGAGAAGCAATAAAACGAGGAAGATAGTTATTGAAATCGATGATTGGCCATTATTTAATGAAAATCTGTCAAAACGAATTGATATAATTAGCCGTGCACATGATATTATGCATGCGTTTTATGCTACAAGCTCTGGACAATCTCAACGAATTGAAGACTTTATTGGCCATGGAATTCTTTGGAATAAATGTGCTCAGGCTCTTCTTCGTATAGTATTTGATTTTTCTACTATTGGTGAAATTTTACTCTGGAGAAAACTACAAGTTGAAGGTTTGTCTATAATTAGTAAAAAATACACTAAACGTATGATATCGCTGGGAGTAAAAGAACATGGTGACTTTGAAACGTCAAATCTTACAAAAGAATTGGAAGTAGTCAGGTTTTACAACAGCATTTCTAAACATCTAAAGGATTCTAAAGCAACAAAATTGTTTAATAAATCAACTATTAGTTCGGCGTTTATGACTCAACTTTGCTCCTATTTTGAAGAAAATGCTGAATCTAATATTATATTGTCCAAGATTAGCAAGTGGATTTCTGATTGTGAAGCTGTCAAAAGTTATATCAGTAGTTTGTCGAAATCAAGACATTATGCCAGGATGGAGTGTGTAATTTCTATAGAGAAACCACGTCAAAATGTTATATCAATATGTCGAAAAGTAGCCAATGAAATGAAGGAAAAAATTTGGATCAAAGAAATTTATACAAGAATTCCAGTTGAAGTCATGCAGAAGAATTTAGAAGATAATATGTTTCCAGCACTTGATTCAATTCTTACGTACCTTTCTGTACTTCAATTGTCTATTGAAAACTGCAGCATTGTACCAGCATCATTGCATGACATTTATAACATAATTTGTTGTGAGTCATTGCTTGGATTTCTTGTTGGAAGAACATCAAACTCTGAAACTGATATTCAAAAATCTCTTGGATTAACACTAGAACAACTGGATTCATTTAAAGAACTGCTACCAAATTATACATGCCATTCAAATTTTATAATAGTGGATGGTCAAATGAAAACAACGAAAATGAATTCTAAGTATTTATTGAATCTTTTTGAGCATCGCTATCCTCAACTAGAAGCCGTCATGTCTAAAATGTCATCAAAATTTGACTTTGAATACTATGGCACTAAATTTATTGGTGAAATTGTGCTGAGAAGTTTACTTGCTTCAACTAAGATTTCGCCTCTAAATAAAATTGATACTAATGATTTAGTGCTCAATAATCAATTTCGTGGAAAAGCCATGCACTCTGCCTTGAAGAGCACATTTGATTTAATGGTATACTTTTGGAGAAAGAAGAAAAGATTTGGAAAAATGGGAACAGAATTTCATTGTTGTAATCAAGTCTTGTGGATTCTTAAAGAAGTTGAATCGAGATGTCAAGAATATAATTTAAATCTTTCAGATTATTTGTGGCAGATTAGTATATTTGTTGATAGATTACTTTTAGAATCCTTTTGTTTCTTGTATGTGAATCTAGGATTTATTTCTTTTATTTGTGTACCAATTGGGTTTCTTCATGATAGGAGAGTCGTGAAAACAATCCTGCTGAAAGCTGTAAAGAAACAACTATGTCTAACTAATACTTGTCAAGATCTTGAAACACATGTAGCAGATTTTGTGGAACAGATGTATTTGAGATTAGACACTAATGAAGAAATGATTCGATGTGATTTAATGGAAGCTTATAATCTTTGGTGGAAGGCAATTAATAATGTGCCTCGTTTTGTTAAAGCTGGAGAGCCATTATCTAAAGTATATCCAGACGTTAGTCTTTTTAATGAGCCTCGTCGTGCTTATTGGCCAGAAGAAGGACCTGATTTGGGAGAAATATTTATTACTACTCCATATGCTAATCAAACTGTTGTAAGAAATATTCCTCGTAAGAGAATAAGCTTTTTTAATGACGACATGAATTGTTAAATTTTTGTATATATTTTTGAATAAAGATTGCTTTAAATTTAATTAAATATAAGGAATATTGTTTTCTCATTTTATTTTAGAGAGTTGCACTACATGGAATCTAGTTTGTTAGCTTGTGATTTCTGTTTTTTAAGTTTACGTTTTTTTAATTTTGATATTTAGAAATTATGTGTAGTGAGCGTAGAAAACGTTTTGATAGTTTAAGTGACTTAGAAGATTGTCCTAAAAGGCAAAGGGGAGAAGATTTTGATATTGAAGATATTGACTTTGACGTTGACCATTATCGTCAAGTTTTGCATCAAATTCCCACAGTGCCTCATGTTAAAATTACATCTAGTGATGGTCCTGCACTTTATCTTAGATTATTGCCTGAAACTGATGTCATGGAGGGTTATGAAGAAACATGTAGTCGGCCAATTCAATTTCTAATTTCTGAAAATTTTTACGAGTTGAAGCAAGAGGCATTGCGTTTGGTAATTTAATTTAAGAAACTATATGTAAATATATATATTTCTTGGTCTGAATTTGTTTAATTTTATTTAAAAATTTTAGTCGCAAAGGTTTGAAGAATTGTTGGCTCAAACTATTAATGTGAATGACCTAGGAATTGAACCTAAACCAGAAGATACTCTACTTTGGGTTGATAAATATAGTCCTAGAAGCTATTTTGATTTACTCAGTGAGGAGCCTTTGAATAAAGCTTTACTTCATTGGCTTAAAATTTGGGATAATCTTGTTCGTGGTGATGATTATTTAGCTAAAGTAAAGGCAACACAAAAAAAATATAAGCGACTAGGTAATTTAAAATAACTATTTAATTTTTTAAAATTACACATTGCTTTTGTATTTTATCGTTAGAAGCAAAAGAATTAAAAAAGAAATCCAGATTTACTTACAATGTAAGCAAATATAATGTAATGGATTTGACCTATGATGAGTTTGGAAGACCACAACAAAAAATTGCAATGCTACATGGAAATCCAGGATTAGGAAAAACAACATTGGCTCATTTGGTTGCCAAAATTGCTGGCTATCGTGTGAAGGAATTAAATGCTAGTGATGATCGCTCTTCTGATACCTTTCGCCGTATTCTTGACGCTGGAAAATGTAAATCAGAGGTTTTTGCTGACAAAAAGCCGAACTTAATTATAATAGACGAAATCGATGGTGCACCAGCTAATACAATCAAAACTTTAATTGATATGATCTGTAGCAAAAAGAATATTTTGAAGCGTCCAATTATTTGTATTTGTAATGATTTATATGTTCCTGCATTGAGAGATTTACGTAGTCATTGCCTTTTGCTTCAAGTTGAATCTGTGCCTGTTTCAAGGTATGTATGGTGTAATTTCTAAGTTTTATTCTGTCTATAACTTTAACATTTTTTAAATAGAATGCTGACACGATTAGAAGAAGTTGTGAAATCGGAAGGAATGAAGGATATTGATTACAGGACATTAACGATATTGGCTGAAAAATCAGAATGTGACATTCGTTCTTGTCTTTCCACATTACAGTTTTTGAAGCAACGTAGTTTTAGTAGTCAAGATGAACTATTTTATCAAATTTGTAGCAGTGATAAGTCACTGGGAATTTTTGATGTTTGGAGACGAATTTTTACATATCCAGATCTGAAATTACATTTAGCATATGAAACAAAAGTAGCATTTCGATTTCACAGTGTTATGAAAATGGTTCAAACTTTTGGAGATTTTGAAAAAATTCATCATGGAATCTTTGAAAATTATTTAACAGCTACTCGTTGTGAGGTTTTTTCTGAAAAGGTAAAAATATTGTTAATATTAGTTTTCATAAGTTTAACTTGTAATTGTATTACTCTAATAGACTGTAGAATATTTGGCTTGGGCAATTTGGTTCAAGAATATATTAGAGCACACTAAAAGCAGACAAGATTACAGCGTATATGGCATACTACCAGCGTATTTTATTGCTTCTCATTTTTTGCTGGTCACCAGAAATTGGTTCAAATTGGATTATCCAAATTCGGCAAAAAGATTTAATCGATGCCAACATTTCGATAGCATTCTAACAACTTTGAAAGAGGGAATTGAAGCTAAAACTAGACGAAATTTGACTAACTATACAATGGCTCTAGACATTTTACCTTATCTAATTAAAATTATCCAACCTGCTTGTATTCGACCTGTAAGCACATATATATATATAATAAGCTGCAATGCTTTATGTTTTAACAATAAATTTTGAACGTACTAGGTTCCACTTCAACTATTGACTCCTACTGAAAAAAACAGAGTGAAAGATGTTGTAGATGTAATGACTCATTATAATTTAAAATACATTCAGCAAAAATCCAATAACGGGTCATACATATTTGTAGTCGAACCGTAAGTTCATAATCATGCGTTAATAATAAACTTGGTTTATTGGAATATTTGTATTGTCTAGAAATATTGAAGAACTGGTCTCCTTTTCTTCGTCAGAGTCTTGTTTGCCGTATCTTGTTAAACAAATTATTGCACGAGAAGTAGATATTGAAAAATTAAAAACGGCAGAAGATTTATTAACTTCGAGAAATAAAATTTCAACTGTGTCAGAGGCTGTAAAGGAGGCACCTACTAAGGTATTTAATAACTTTTAAAGTACATTAGCAGCGTATTTTTACAATTTTATTTAATCTTGAAAAGGTGTCATATGCAAAAGATTTCTTTGGTCGTGTTATTATTCCATCTGTTCAGGATTTAAAAAATGAGGAGGAACGAAGGCGTAAGCTAGTCTATTAAGTTTCAATTGATTTGTAATAATAATATAATTTTTACTAATACAATAGGTCGACAGCCTAAGATTTATTTTCGATACAAGGAAGGACATACTAATGCTGTAAGACGCCGTCTAAAAGTCAAAGATTTTTTGTAGAAATTTGCTATTACTGTTATATGAAAATAAATAATGAGTGATGCCTCATGGGATACTTGCTTGAAATTGCTAGACAAAAGTCGTGTTATATTAAGATGTCTGTTTCCTCATTTATTTTGCATTATGTTTTGATTTTCATTTCAAGACGCATTATATTTAACACACTAAAGAAAGGCTTTTCGATTCATATTATTACGTTGCCTTAACTCATTTATTTCTCATCTAATATTGTATAAAATTTCAAAAACTATATACGAATGTGTACAGGAATTGTTTCTTATTTTGATTATTACATTTACATTGATTGTGCATTTATTTGCCTTATATAATTATTAACGCTGTTGTAATTAACTGGATTTTATTCTACGTGCATTTCATTAAATAAAAAATAATTAATCCACGTGTATTTTTGGAATACAAATGTGTGGGTAAACGTTTTGGGATTAGGAACTTTTTTAGCCTTTACTCCTAAAAGCATGTCTTGAACATAGATAAAGATCGATATATTAGAATCATAACTGAAAGTAATCTAGTATTTACGTTTGAAATTCAGTAAAATTCACCGTTCTGTTTTGTTGGTTCATTGCAGTATAGCAGTAATAATTCATTCTCGTTTACCAATTTATATTTTTTGATTTTTATAAAGGTACTAAAGTTTTTTCTTGTGACTCATGTTGAGAAAATTATTCTTTTACTTATCACGCTAAAGTGGACTTTTCAGCTAATTAGTTTTTTGTTTATTGGTTCATTTAGTTAATTGAACGACGAGTCTAGAAAATGAGCTTCTACTTAAAGTATCTTGGAGAACATATAATTAATTATCGAGGCGTTTATTTGGGCACTGGAATTTCTTGGATTGGATTTCTTAATTCACAGGAAATAAAAAGATGTAGAGAATCTCACAGGAGGCTTCAAGTTGTACTATTACAACAAGCTAATGTTATGCACTTGGCAGTAACAACAATACTTCGTCACAGTGAAGAATTGGCGTCAGAGCAAAGTATTATTAAAACCAAGCTTGGTATTAATAAACCTAACTAATGCTTTTACTGAATTTGTATAAATTGATTATTAAGATAATAAATCCTGCACGGTTGATAGTAAGAATATAATAAAACAGTAATTGGATTGTTTATTTGTCTACAATAACTTTTATAAGTTTTGATTAAATAATATATAGTAATATGTGGGCAGCATGTGGACATATGCATTTATTATTGCATGGAAGTAAAATTGGTTTCTAATTTAGTCATCCATAATTATGATTGAAAATTCCGTTGAATATAGTAAAAGTCCTTCAATATATTCGAAATATAAATCTTGATGAAAGGAATTTAAATGTCTTTTTCATCTAGA
>VCNE01013442.1:0-11771 GCA_009869805.1 Oncopodura yosiiana
ACTATTATCATTACTCATATCATGAATTGATAATTGCCATTTATTTGTTGAATTGAATGGAATTTCAAATACTTTGGAATGTTTTTCTTGGTATACTTCTACATGAGTAAAATGTTGTTCCACAAAACGTAGAATTGCACTTTCAGAAGGATCTCCATGAACTTGACGTTCTTGAATTGGTATAGCTTCTTGGTTAACATGAAATTTAGCTCTACTACATAATGAACCAATTCTAGCTAAAGAGTTGAAGCCAGGTAATAAATCCAATTTAGTTGTTTCTTTACCATTTACTAGATCAACTATGGCATTATTAAACCAAGCATGTGAGACTGTCATACGATTAGTTGTTAAAGTTCCAGTCTTGTCTGAGCAAATGACAGTTGTAGACCCTAAAGTTTCTACTGCTTGAAGTTGTCTTACTAAACAATTTTTCTGTGCTAATAGTTTTGCTGAAAGAACTAGAATAACTGTAAAAGTCGGATATAAGCCTTCTGGTACATTTGCAACTATCAATCCAATCATAAGAATACATGAGTCCAACCACGATTGTCCCATTGAAAAAGAAACAGCTCCAAAAACGATAGCATATATGATTGCAATAATTGTAATTATTTTTACAAATGACAAAACTTCTCTTGCTAATGGAGTATCAACAATATCAAGTCCAGAAGCTAATGTAGCAATTCTGCCAATCACAGTATCATCACCTACTGCTATTACAATTCCTTTGCCGCATCCTAAGAAAGAGACCTATTTTCTTAATATGTAAAGTCATCAAATATCAATTAGCTGCCTAAAACTTGCCTTGAACCGCATAAGTTGAGAAATAAGCTAGATTTTGTGACTCCATTGGATTATCATCTGTACAGCGAACACATCTCTTTTGAGGTTCTGACTCCCCAGTTAATGATGAGTTGTCAACCTGAAATTGTTGAAATGATTACGTCATATATATATGTTGAATTTAATTTTATAAGATATTTCTTTATTTACCTTGAGACCTTGACTTTCAATAATTCTCAAATCAGCAGGAATTCTGTCACCGGCTCTTAAGTCGACAATGTCACCAACTACAAGTTCATTGGCTTTAACTGTTAGCAATTGACCATCTCGAATGACATTGGCAAAACTAGGAACCATTTTTGTAAAAGATTCCATAACTTTGTTACAAGAGTACTCTTGATAAAATGCAAATGCAGCGAGAACAAATGCCAAAATTGCCAATACTGAGCCAAGAACAAGCTATAAGTAGATATAAGTATAAAAAATTATAGAGTTTAAGATGATGCAAAAATACTGTAGATTAAAACATACATTATCCATTGGAGGTTTGTTATCAGGATCAGACAAATCTTGCCAAGTATAAGCTGCATAGCAAAGTACAGATGCTGATAACAGGAGAATATTAAATCCAGCAATAAGATTTTTAAGAAATTTCATCCATATTGGTGTAGTTTTTGCTGGAGTCAGCTCATTTTTTCCATATATTTTTAATCTTACTTCTGCTTGTTGTTTAGAGCTAAGACCCTGTAGAATAAAACTTGAGTAATTTATTTAATTAATAGTTAAAAGTTTATATAAAAATAAATTACATGAACTGGATCACAACCAAATCTCTTAAACAAAGTATCAACGTCAACTTCATGATAATCAAATGCTAGCTCACTCTTCAAATAATTACTAGATTTACGACGAATTTCAGGTGAGTAGCCCAAATGAACTTCCTTGTATAAATTAGTGTCTGGAATAAATGTTTGATTTGCAATACCATCATCATTACTACGACGAGGTGCCCATAAAGTTCCATCTTCCTATAATATTAATTTAATTAGTAATTATGATTGCTAAAAAGTAAATTTTTTATATTATTTATTAATCTAACCTCTAAGACTACTGAAAGTCTCGTATTTCTAATTCGTCCACCTTCAACTACAACTGAAGACACTGAACTTGCTCTTGATCTATGACGTAGCTCTATATCAAGACTTGAGTCCATTTTGGATGCTTGCAAAGTCAACTGCAAATCATAACTGAGGAAATTGGATTCTCTCTATCAGAGGAGTTTTAATTGCTAAATAATTAGCTCATATTTCCTTTTAGCTTAATGACCAGTGGCGACTGGTGATACTTGGTTAAGTAGTCATAATCGGTTTGTTGCAGTTTACTAAAACTGAGATAAAAGTTTAGTAGTAGTGAAGATGATTCATTATTGGGAAATTTATTGTTGTTGGCTGTCTGAGACTAATTGAAATTTTTGTGTGTATCACTCAAAGCGTCTGTCTCAACTTAATAGTTTTCATAAGCATCATCATCATCATCATCAAGTATTGCATATGTCATTATACTTGTCAATTTAATATAAAAAATAAGCATTTCTAGTTTAATTTTGTAGTATTTATAATTAATTTAACTCTTTTAACATTTATTAAAGACTTTCACCAACTTTCTCCAACTTTCTCTTACCGCATGCAAAAAGAGAAAAGTAATAAAAAAGGGCGCGTACTGCAATTTAACACGAGAACTGATAAAAATAATCTGACTGAATCTTTTTACTCACAAAAAAAGTCTGACGAAACTTAATTAAAAATTTGAGCAATCATTACACATTAACACAGTTAACTATCATTCTAACTTGAACTAATGTATCCATCATCAATAATAGTAGATTTCAACTAATACAATAATTTGAAACGTGAAATATATAACGTCGTCCACATTTTACATTTTTTGGCTAAAAAGAGTGTCATTCAGGAGACTCATGCATCAGTATTATCGTGTAGTAGTGTCAAGAAATTTGTTAACAAGACTATTTAAGTCGTCTTCCATATGTACTCAAGAAGTAGCGATTAACAGTGGTCGCTTCAATTACTACTCAACATCAGCAATCAAGCCTGGATTAATTTTGGGAATTGAAACATCTTGTGATGACACTGGAGCTGCTGTTGTTGACACAAATAAAAGAGTATTAGGAGAATCTCTTCATTCACAATTGCAAATTCATTTAAACCATGGTGGAATTATTCCTCCGATTGCAAAGGTATTTATGAGTATAATTAGAAGACAAATTATAGTTTTGTAATCTAAATATTTTGTTTTTTTTTATTATTTATAGCATTTTCACGAGCAAAATATTAGTCGGGTCATCAAGGAAGCTTTACAAAGAGCAAATGTGGGACTAGATGATATTGATGCAATTGCTACAACAGTAAAACCAGGCTTGTCGCTATCTCTATTAGTTGGAGTTAAGGTTAGTTAAATCATACTCACTCAGAAGATGTCTAATATTGATAAAATGATTAATTATTTACACAGAATGGAAAGGAATTATGCCTCAAAGCAAATAAGCCATTTATTCCAATTCATCATATGGAAGCTCATGCTCTAACTTGTAGAATGTTGGAAGATATTGAATTTCCTTATATGGTTCTTTTAATCTCTGGAGGCCATTGTCTACTCGCTGTAGCAAAGTCAATTGAAGAATTTATTCTTTTGGGTCATTCCATTGATGATGCTCCAGGAGAGGCATTTGATAAAGTAATCATATTTTTGACGTTTTTAATCTCCCTTGAGGTTTTATCGATTTTTATGCTTTTTACTTCATTATACAGACAGCGAGACGGCTCAAACTACAAAATCTAAAAGAAGGTTCTCATATGTCTGGTGGTGAAGCTATAGAGTATTACGCTAAACAAGGCAATCCTGAAGCATTTCAATTTCCTACTCCAATGTATAAATATCGTGATTGTAATTGGAGTTTTGCTGGCTTAAAATTCATTGCTTTAAGACACATACTTCGAGAAGAAAGAAAATATGGTAAATTCAGTTTAGTCTACACTCTACATGACTATATAAATAAAAGTGTTGCAATATTGATTTGTTGTTTGGGTTTTATATACTACAGAAGCTGAAGGTAGTGATATTATTCCTACGTATGCAGACTTGTGTGCTAGCTTTCAACATTCTATCGTTACTCACCTTACTAAAAAAGTTCAACGAGGTATGATCTATGCTGAAATGAGGAATTTGATACCAACAAATAATAGAGTTTTGGTGAGTACCAACAAAAAATGTATAATATTGCTGTATATTTCTTTTAACATTTCTTGATGATCTTGTATATAAAGATTGTAAGCGGAGGAGTTGCATGTAATGAATACATAAAACGTGGATTGGAATTAGTTTGTGATGAAATGTCATATAGGATGTGTGTGCCCCCTCAAAGCCTATGTACAGATAATGGAGTAATGATAGCATGGAATGGTGTAGAAAAATGGAAAGGTAAAAATTTTAGTATATTATGAGAGCGCTGAGACAAGTATGAATAACAGCTATATTTCTATATTTTTTCAAATCATAAAGCTGGAATTGACATTATACCACCGACTGAATTGGATTCAATTGATATTGAGCCAAAGTATACATATATTTTATTATTCATAATGTTTTTCCATCTATCTATATATCCATAATAATTTTCTCATCTTGTTATTGATTTTCTATTTACAGGTCACCAATGGGTGTTAGTATGCAAGAAGATATTAGAAATCTAAACATCAAATGTAAGAGAATTAAAATGACTGCATTGTATAACAAATCAGAAGAAGTTCAACAAAATGATGCAGCGTCGTAAAAAATGCGTCTTATAAATGATTGCATGCTCTTAAGTCAAAAAAATGTACTAGTCATATAGATGTAGTAATTTCAAAAAAAAATAATAATAATTGACAAAATGCCATACATGATATAATACAACTTCGTACTTTTAAAACAACAATATATGAGATTTTAACTATTGACATAAATCATTATTAATTAGATGTAAGTATATAGTCACAAGGAAATGAATGCATTTCAACTACTACTACTGGTCCTCAATGATAAGTTATACTACTACTGATGTTAATTCTTCTTGATGTGCACTGTAATAATGAAAAAGATTCTTCCGATGTGATCTCAAAACAACATAGACGTGATAGTAATACACATATATATTATGTAGTTGAATATTGTTATCAATTTCGTACTCTGGCTGCTTTACTATGGCTCATAGTTAGTAGGGTAGATGATAGTACAATTTTTAGCATGTGACTACAACATTTTTCAATATTTTGATACATATAAAAACTTTTACTCAAAATATCACATATGTATTTATTAAAAAAAAGAAAACAATCTTATATTACAACCTGTGTTTGTGCCTCCTACGCCTTGGTTTTAATAACTTTGTAATATATACATATATATATATATACTGTGCTGAAAATTGTAAATTTACTTGTTGACTGTTGTAAAAAACTGTAATGTCATCCATTCCTTCCTTGAATTGTAGTACTGTACTAGTTATAGTTATGAGCAGCTGCCAAATATAATGTAAAATGATAGTCAACATTAAGAAGAAGAAGAGAATTAAAATTCTTAAAGACGGAAGAAGACAGGCAGAACAATAAATCGTGACAATAATCAAAAATATATTCCTGATCTCTTGAGTCTTAAAATATAATTGCTAATTATTACATTCATCAAGTAGTCAAATATAGTAGTGTAATCAATGTCCATTATATAATTATTGTCCGACTAAATAAAAATACCTTGTGTAGTAAAATGTATCATCTCAAAATAATATGTGGTAAATAAATTTTAAATTGTTATTGTTGTATGCATAATAATAAGATCAAAGTTGTTTACAAATTGCACTGTATTTTTTTATTCATTTTTTTATTATACATTAACAATTATATCACACCATTCAAGTTATTGTGTTACTAGATATAGAGCACTAATGTTTTTGTATATTTGCTAAAATTTTTATTATATCGATTTTTACATAGATTTTTCTCTTCTTAATACACAATGCTACTTATTACATAGGACAATAAGGATTTTAATAATTTTCTTATCAAGTAATTTTTCTTTGCGGAATCATATAACTTTGTTTTGCAGAGTTTACAGTATTAAACATTCATATATTATAAATATCCTAATATGCAGCATGCATTCGCATTTTATGTATATTTTTTGTTATCGTTTTACATAATTTTGTTACATTTTATTACACCAAGTCAATTATCTCCCGTGTCGCACCAAACTTGTGTCAACAGCACCTTTTTCGTCCTGCGAACTGTACTAGAGTGTACTTACTAGATATATCATTCTATGGTCTATCAAAATACAATCTTTAGATTCTTGATTGGTTCTGGATAGAAATTATAATGTATTAGTAATAATAATAATAAAAACCTCTGATGTGCCCTGACATGTTTTTAGATCATATTCATTCAAAAAGCATTGATAATTTTCAGTATAAGTAAATTATGGTAGTAAAAAATTGTTTTATTGTTGGCACAAATATGACCTGCTATACTTTTCAAATTTATGAATTTTACTGTTAAAAAGTAATAATCAATCACTACTGAAAATGAATTCCCAAGTTTCAATTTTAGTTTCCACTATATATTATATTAAAAATAGTAATTGATACGAGATTGCTACATGAAGGTGTTATTTTTTTAAATGTTTTAATTGTGACATTTTTTAAATCTTAATTATTGTATTACAGTATAACACTATCGCATAGGCCCACAAAGGCACTGATGCCTATATTTTAACATTAGTATTTAAAGCATTTTTTGTTACATCACTTTCATAACTTGCTTTCACTCAACAGAAGAATATGAACACACGTTAATTTTGCTATATCCCCATATTATTATTATACATAGAAAAAGAAAATTTTCAGATCAGTAGAGAGCACACAATAAGCAACATTTTAGAAGAGTCAGACAAAAAGACAGGAGAGAGGACACATTGGTGAAACATTACACACATTTTGTATAATTTTTGTAGTATATATAGTATTTTTTTATCATTTAAATTGCGGCGTAAGAAATCTCGTATCTCGTAGTATAATTAATTATTGAGTGAAACTTTTATTTTTGAAACAGTATTATATTATAGCATGATGGCAATTGATAGATTTAATATTACAAACAGTTTATATATTTTTTTATCATTACTGAGGTTTGACTACTAGTGCGTTACAGTTAAAGCAAATGACTTTTCATTTCTTGTTTGAATATTTAGTAAATGCAGAGTCAGTTTTTTGTATATAGTATTTAGTAGTTCCATGTAGGAGTGTATAGTAGTTATATATATATTACAAGTAGTTGCTGGACAGCAATCTCATTTTAACAAAATATTTACAGAAAAATGGAGCATGCATATATAATAAAGATACTTGTAAAAAAAATTTTAGGTAAAGAATTAATTGAAGGAGTAAGGACGACATAGTTTTTGAAAGCACATAGAAATATCAACAAGTTATACAATAATTTTAGGTTGACAAAATGAAATTCTTACATTCTTTCTAACAATTAAAAGGACATGTAATATATGTTATATTTAGAATTTTACTTTTGTGTGTGAATTTATTTGTAAAGCTCCTTCATTCATGTCCATATACATTCATTCCTTTTTCTCTGTTTGATCTTCTGATTTCGTGTTCTGTTGTGTATCTCTTCTCTATTACTTTGCTGCAATCAAGGATACAAACTCAACATAATTGACCATACCGTCACCATCTCCATCAGCCTCACGAATCATTTCGTTCACTTCATCATTAGACAGCTTTTCACCCAATCTTGTCATAACATCACGAAGCTCTTTACACGACAATACACCTTTTCCTTTCTTATCAAAGACCCTGAAAGCTTCTTTTAGCTCTTCCTTACTGTATGCATCTTTCATTTTCTTTGACATCATTTGTAGAAATTCATTGAATTCAATGGTGTCTCCATCCACTTCATTGACCATATCTTGCAATTCTGTATCTATAAAAGAGAAAGTGCAAACGGTACATTAATGTATTAAGAGATGAATCCCAAATATGAGTGAATAAGCGATGCTTTAGCTATAATTCAATTTAAGTTCTCCCAATTCGGGGCTAATAAAGACTGACTTTATTATATATATTTACTTAACTATTACAATTGGTCGGAGCTAAGGTATAGAGTACTTTACTCGGCAAAAGTTAGAGAGGAAAAGAGACAAAGTTTTACTGTTGTCAGCCTCTCTTATAAACTCGGTAACCTAATCATAATTATATGCATACATGATATGAGCATATAAGAGACTCATAGCATAAAGTACTCTCTACCTTTCAGTGTATAACAAACAATCGTTCTACCAATGTCAATGACTATAGATTGTTTACACGTGTAGACGCACGGTTTTTTTTTGAAAATATAAATTTAACAGAAAACGCTAGATAATTATGTTTGCCGGATCCGGCTTCTAACCGGTCATTTACGGTGTTTCTGTTGACAGTAGCAAGGCATAGCATTTTATATTTGTGGTTCGTTTAGCTCAATGGAGATTTTCAAGCAAAGCTTGTGTCCTTTAAGAATTAAATTTTAGGTATTCAATTAAACAACTTATCTCAATTTAAAAACGAATTGCTCGGGTTCGGTTCGGCCAATTTTGAGTTCGGTACATACCTAGATATTACTACAAGATAATCTGGATATTTTATAGTAGATAGTACTTGTATACTTCTAATGCAAGTGCTAATAATAAAACATCAAATCCGGATGATGCATTGGAATATGTGGATGACCTATGAACCAGTGACCTGTGGATTTCAGTTTGAAACAACTACAGTCCATCGCTCTACCATCTGAGCTATAGAGAGGGAGCCGTTGTATATATGAGGTTGGATACTCTGATATAAAGTTACATTTGTATGAAAGATGCTTCTTCAAGCATTAAGTTTGCTACATATCTGTATGCACATTCTTTTCTTCTTGAGATAAATGCTATTGAGGTTAACTCCTTTGATATGTATAGCAATCAAAAGAGTAAGAAACTTCCCTTCACTTTTCATTAAGTATGTATTTAAAGCTCATATAGGTACTCAGGTAGCATATATAGCTGATATATGTATGTATCTGCTGAAGTAGATCATTACTAGCACATATGGAATGTCATTTAGTACACTTGTAATAGCACTCCAGAATGTACACAGTTAATTGAGTGATTAAATACTATACCATATCAAGTTGCATATTAACATTAACACTGGGATAGATACGACGACAAGTTAAAATATGAGATGTGAGCACTTGTGAATAGTCGCAGTATTGGACCATTCGTATGGATAATGACGTAGACATTAGGTGAAAAAACCAACAATAAGAACAAGATGAGACATATAATATAAGCTAATAAAGAGAATATCTTGTTTTAAGTTGATGGGCCAAAGTAACATAATACATTTTGAGAACTATACTGTATATCCAAGCAAAGTGCGTTTGCACTGTAGGCAGACTTCAACCCTTAATATTTTTAAAGTATATATGAATTAAATAAAAATAACTCAGCTTTTTCGATTCTGTGTAATAACATATCTTTATGAAATGACATAAATCATAACATGATTCTGCTGTTTGAATTCATATTTTACACTTGCCAACACAATTGTACTTCACACATTGCTATTTATATAAATCAAGATGAATGACTAAGGATTAATAATTAAAGCTATTATGCAATATACTATAACCGTATTCAGTAACATTGCTGCCTTTGTCAATTAAAGTAGTAAATCTAGTGTCAGTTTTAGCATTATGTCTAAACTCTTGTGCTATTGGGATGATAGAGAATGGGGTGAAATTTTATTTGAATTTACTCAAAATTTTTATTTTAATCCTAATAATATGTACTTAAATTTAAGGCCATTCAATCAGATATGCTTTGGCATATTTAGACAAGGAAAAGTTTTGGATATAACTACACATCCACACACTAAAAAGAAAGGGTTTGCTGAAAAATACACTTTGGGTCTTGATTTTCCAAATGTAAATTAACAAAAAGTTTGCAAAAATATATTCCTAATACAGTGGACTCTGCCTATAACGTAAGGCCAAAAATTTTAAATTTTCTCCTTTATAGAGAGTGAGATTCATTATAGAAAATCTCTCTCTATATCAAAGTTTGGAGTAAGATAGTATAAATTCCGTTATATAGAGATTCATTAGTTTTTATTTCCACATTATATTCTGTTACTTATTTTTGTATATAGTCAATTAGGTAAATAAGTAAAGATGTTGAAACGTGTGAATTCTGTATTCTGTCCGTGGCGTTTTAAAAAAATGTCTTGACAACAAAATTTTTTGATTTCGAAAAATTCGGAAAAATATTTCAGAAATCAAAGATTTTAGGACTTTACGTCTTTACTAGCCCGTTCGTTACGAACGGGTGCAGACGGCTAGTATGATGTAAATATTTACAAATCTAGAAAAGTTCAAAAGATTTTAAATATTGAAGAAAGTTCAACAAAAACGGTAACAAAAATATGAGAGGTAAACTTCTAAACTGATTTACATTATAAAGTGGGTGAATTTTTTATAAAATGTCTTCGAAAACTACGTTATAGGCAGTTTTCCGTTATAGACAAATCCGTTATATAAAGTGTTGCGTTATAGACAGAGTTCACTATATTTAAATTTACTTTTAGCTTCCATATTGGATTGACGAAGACGTGAAATTAACAGAGTCGAGAGCAATTGTAAAACATATCTGTCATGTTTATGATTCTTCCTCAACACTCTTACCAAAAGATCCAACAATTGCTGCTAAAACTGACATGTTAGAAATCATTATATGGGAGAGTATGTTTGCAATGTTTTGTTTTTTCAATTATGATGGAAGTGTGTGTACAAACTGTCTGTTTATAAAATGATGCAAGAGCCTATATTACATATATTCTTGTGTTTTGTGTATAAATAGGAAGTCAAGACAGGAAAAGCAGAAAAAGGATTTCATGAGAAATTGAGTGCAATTTCTAAATATCTTGGAAATAACAAATGGCTTATTAGAGACAAAATTACATTTGTTGATTTTTGGTTATACGAGTGTCTTCATTGGTATCTATATAATAAGCGACAGAGTTTGTCTGCGTGCTTTCTTGACCACGAACTACTTTTTTATTTATGAACCGATGTGAATTATTAATGGCTCATTCGAAAGATCTCCTCAAGAGTAAACCGCGGAAGTAATTTTGAAGCAAATCGGTCAAAATTTCGAGTGGAGGTCCAAAGTCTAACATGGGGTCTTATGGGACCAAAAATATTTTTTCTCAATTTTTTTTCTCGACGGTTTTAGACGTAACTTGACAAGCTGAGTTCAAATCCATCGAGATATTTGAAATCGCTCCAAGGGCTACCGAGATATGAGTGTTATTCCCATTTGACAAACGGGTATTCTTACAATGCAGATCTATATAATAAGTGACAATGTGTATGTCCCAAAACTACTTTTATGTGAGTAAGCCGATTTTAAAGGCTCATTCAAAAGATTCTTTTCAGGGAAAGCCAATAAACTATTTTTGAAGTAAATCTCTAGAATATGTCACGGGGTATCAAAAGTTCTAAAATGTGGCACTTCTTTTCTGGATTTTAGATGTAAGTCAACACACTAGGCTCAAATTTGCTGAAAATTTTAAAATAAGACAATTTATTCGGGAAAAACGTAAATATTGCACTGATGTAAACCGGTTGTGACGAAATAATTGTCCGAAACTTCGATACTCTTTCTCGAATCACAGTAACAATACATCAGTATTTTTACTGGCAATATATACAAAATATACCATTCCGTCCATGACCTTAATTTAACTGTCTCGGTTGACCGTTGTAATATATTTACTCAGAAAATCCGAACAACCGAAAAATGTAGGAGTTTTATGAATTTGTCAACTTTTTCTTATTCAAGCACAA